>PVKS010017390.1:0-42101 GCA_004027875.1 Aplodontia rufa
GTACATGAACTATGGTGAGGTCACACTGGGTTCAGTGGCCCCGAATTCCATGGCTGTGTGTTTATGAGGAGGGAGAATGGGGATGCACAGACCCTGGGAACACCTTATGGGATAGATTGGAAAGTTGTGTCTATGAGCCAAGGAGCAGCAAGGGTGGCCACCACCTCCAGAGGCTGGAGGAGGGGACAGAGGAAACGTTCCTTAGGGGAGAGCAGGGTCCCGGTGACACCTTGAATCTGGACTTCTGGCCTCAGAGCCATGAGATAGGATGTGGCTGTGGTGTTTTAAGCCACTCTCTCTGTTACGGCCATCCTGTGGGTGGGACACTTGGGGAGACAATCACCTGGGATCCTGGGGCACCGAGGGGCTCAGAGCAGAGCTGTCCTCATTTGTCACTTGCTTTGGGGAAGATCCAGCCCATCACACAGAGCAGAGGTGGGCGGGTCTTGCTGAGCCTCCCCAGTGTGCCGATCGCTTGAACCCCTAGGTTCAAGAAACCTCAGCCATCCCCACGGCACCCCGAGTGTGGTCATGAAATCAAAGAACACTGCAGGACACCCCAACAGGTCCATTTGGTCCCTCCCCAGCCCGCACCAAGCCAGTCGCAGTCCTCTCTGCCCCCTCTGCCCCCTCAAAGGGCAGCCTCCGGAGGGAGGGGGAGGCGGGTGGGGTCCAGCCCTGCAATGGGGAGCAGCTCACACCTTCTGCCCTGGAGGCAGGGGAGCTCACAGGGTCCCTGGCACAGACCTGGCCCCAGGGCCCCAGGGAGGCCTGTCCTTTCCAGACCTGGATCCAGTCAGGACTGGGGCTCATAGGGAGCCCCCGGAGAGCAGCAGGAAAGGCAGCGGGCTCTGAGCACCAAGAAGGGAGAATTCTTCCTGCAAAAGGTCACCGTCTTGGGCGTTCTTCCCGGTCACTGCCGAGTGACTGAAAGTCCTTGTTCTTCCTTCCTTGGCAGCAGAGCGGAGGCCGCGTTGTGAAGGCGGCTCGGCCTCGGTGGCCCCGCTCTCTCCCGCTCTTTCTCCCTTGCCCCTCCATCCCTTTCCGCATCCCCTTTTCCTGGGGATGCCTGGTGTCTCTGTGCAGGGCCCTGGCTCCAAGCAGGGGCTCTGTGCTGCTGTAAAGGCCCCCAGGAAAGAGCAGGAGAGGACACAGCACGGTCCTCACCTGCTGAGCCTCCTGGTGCCCGTGGCGAGGGGGACGTCTGGCAGGCACCAGCCAATGGCCCAGAATGTTCTGTCTCCTCCCTGCGCCCAGACACCTGTGTTGGCCGCACCCACACCTGCAAATCATGACAAGCCTATCTCCTCTCCCTGCCCTGGGGTTCTGCCCATGCCAGGTCAAGGGTGGCCCCAGGTCTTCATGGGCTCCTCTTGTGTGCTGGTGGCTGGTGCCCTGTGGAGTCACTCACCGGTCAGTTTGGCCGGGGAAACAATGGCCTGGTCCTCTCGCCACAGCCCCAACCCCAGAACCAGACTCCCGGAGGCCGACACTCAGGGGTGCGTGCCTGGCGACAGCCCCATTCTGTGGACTCAAGAGGGCATGGGAGGCTGGCTGGCCATACTTGCACTTGCAAGACCCAGCAGGTCCCCTCACTTCCCTGAGCCTCAGTTTCCCCATTGTGATGGGGCCCTCATCGGCCCCCCACTGTGGGCTCTTGCAGATTTGGACCCGGTTTCCAGGACCGGCCCACTTTGGAGCCTAGTACAGGGGCACACTGATGGACCCTGTCCACCTCTCCTGGCTGGCTCAGGGCGCTGCACAGGGGCTGCAGAGAACCAACAGAGGCCAGGGCCCCCAACCAGCAGGCGTCTCACCCTGGGGCTCGTCACCAGTGGGGTGGCCAGCTCCTCTGGTATGTCAGCCAGCTTGGGACACCATTGTGAGAAGTGGGTTCCACAGGGAAAGCCAGCGGCTTCCAGGGCCTGACGAGCCTGCGGCATGCTGGTGACCAGGACAGGAGGAGGCTAAAGTGTGGATGTGGCAGTAGGGACCTCCAATGTCCCCTACAGGGTGTACTGCTCAAAGCCAGTGCCTGGGCTCACCAGGGACAGCCCCCGTCTGGGCAGCGAGGTCCAATCCACAGTTCTTGCTGAAGGCCTTGGGCAAGTAAGCCACCCTTGAGCTACTCCCTGGCCTGGAGAACCTTCTAGAAGTTTCCTTCCCATCTCACCTCCTCTGCCTCACCCAATGAGCATGAATGTGTTTTACTCAGGATAGATCTCCATACGCAGCCTCTCTCTCCTGCCACCTCCCATCCGAGGGCTCAGACTCCTGGCCTCCTGTGGACAAAGTCACCCGTGGGAGCCCGGCTGGCTCTGTGGCTCCTGCACACAGACTGAACTGGGAAGGTGACTGGCATGGACCCTATCTGCTTCTCTGTGTGTCCCTGTTAGCGTGACGTCCCGGCGAGTCCACAGCCCCTGGGAGGCAGACACTGAGAGCCCACACAGAGGTCTTCAGAGGGGCTCAGCCCACAGTCAACCCCAGGGAACGTTGGCACTGGGACTCTGGTGGCTCTGGAGGCTCCCCATTTGGGGACAACTGATGCCAGGGGAGGAGGCAGCCACACTCCAGTGCAACCTGGCTGGCAGAGCCTGTCCTTGGCGGGGACTTCAGCTGTGTCATTGGTCTCCTGTGTGCATCTCTGCTTCTCTGACCCTCAAGTGGTTCCTTTATTGACTGTTTGGCCCCTGAATTAGGGGAGAATAAGATCAACGCCCGAGCGGCACCTCAGAGGGCAGCCACAGCTCTGAGGCCCTCGTCGGGTCCCAGTGGTCCTTCAACTTGGTCACATGAAGCTCAGCCCTCTGTGGCCTCCAGAGCCTCCCCTGGCCCGGGCTCTGCTGGACCCGTCTGCTTCTGTGGCTCTGGGTGCAGACGTTCTTGTAGCTGCCGTAGCTACAGCAGCCTGGGCACGTGCCAGGCTCCCCGTGCAGGCCCAGGTGCCACCTCCTACCTGCCACATGGCCCCGGGCCCGTTCGCAGCACCTCTAAGCCTGGGCGCCCTTGCCCCCAGATAGGCACAGAACCCAGGGTGACTGCTCTGAGGGTTATGTGGCCCCACAGGCATGGGCTGGCAGAGCCCATCTTCCCACCCCAGCCAGTCCCACATGCCAGGCTGAAGGAGCCTTCTGGGCTTGACTGGCCAGGGAACTTCCAGAGCCCCCAGTGTCCACCCATGGACGTGCGTTCTGGAGCACGCAGGCCGTCAGGTGCCCATACACGCACACGGAATCCTGCACACAAGTACAGCCGCGCAGGCTGTGGTCTGCACTGAGACTCCTCCTGGCTGCTGCGCAGCCTTCTGCCACCTTCTGTGCCCAAAAAGACACTGTCACTCCAGCTGCCGAGCCCCGGCTCCAGGTCCCCACTGGGACCCGCAAGCATACCCCCTGGTTCATCTGAGTCCCCTCTGCAGGCCCTGCCCTGCATGTAGCAGGAACTCTGCCTGTGCCACCTGCACCCTGGGCGCCTCCTGGGAGCAAGAGGAGGCTGTGTGCTCTGGCCTGGGTCAGCTCCGCCCAGGATTCCCCCTGGTGTCACTGGAGAGGGCAGCCAGCTAGGTGGCACAGCTGAGAGGCTAGCTCACCCCTGAACCACCGGCGAGGAAGGCAGGAGCCCAGAGAAGACTCAGGGGGCAGGGGCCGTGGCATGGGCCGGGGACTGGAACAGTCCTGACCGCTCTGATGGTGGGTGAGCTTGTGAGGCCCCCGTTCCTCCAACCCAAGGAGGCCCAGATTTTCAGAGGCGGGTGGGGACCCAGGGGTGCTCTGAGTGGGGAAGGCAGGTGTCCCCAGCACCCGCGGCTTGCTCAGCATCTGAGACGTCCCCAGGCTCTCGCCCTGCACAACCGCTCACGTCTCCACACCTGGAAGGTGCACGGCTTGGGGTGGCCCCTCTGATGTGCGCTCTGAAATCCAAATCCTTGGCTGCAGGCCTAAGGGGCCCAGTCAGGCACCTGGGGGTGGAGGAGGCCCCCGCAGGGTGGCCGGCACCCTGTCCCTCCCACCCATGATGCCCTGCTGGCTGCGCGGCACCCACCACCCAGCCTGCTCTGCTGGGTCTCGTCCTGAGACCACCTTCGCTCCAGGTCCCCCAGCCTGTGGAATGCAGCACCTCTGAGAGTAACAGCCCCCAATGAGCTGCCCTGGCTTCTCAGCTGCCTCCCACCTCTTGGCAGTTTATGGGGTCACAAACCACTTTAGGGTGCGATTCCCTGCCCTGGTGCCAATTGCCCTCCGAGGAGCTTTACAACCTGCCGCAGCCCCGAGGAGGGAGCAGGCCCCCGGGACAGCCCTAGAGCCCTGGTGGCCCTGCCATTTGGCACCCAGGGTGCGCAGGCGAGGAAGCTGCCCGAGCCAGCCTCAGTGACAGTGGCAGCTGGCTTCTCTGGGGCCTCCTCGCCTGCAGCCATGGAGCAGAGGCTTTTGGGAAGGCAGCGGCCTGAATGCCACCTTCTCTGTGCTCCAGGCCTTCGGTGTGAAGAGGGAGTAATAAAAACTGCCCTCCAAACTGTTTCAAGATGGAATCAGATAACAGCTGTCAAGCCCAGGCCAGCCCTGAGGCCAGCCAGCGGTGCAATTGTATCCACATCAAAGTGGAGATGGCCCCAGGTCGCACCTTCCCGGGCTGGGTGCAGGCCCTCCAGTCTCCCCAAAGACTCTGCCTTCCTCCACCCAGGGCTTCTCCTGCACACACCATAAGCAATTTTAAAGCAGATACCCATGTGGGGACACACCCAGTCGGCCCCGAGACGGCCCCTCATGCCCTTCCTGGCCCTGTGTGATCCTGGCCCAGCCTCCTCTGCCCCAGGGATCCACCATTCTGACTTTTCTGTTTCTTTCCAGTTTTACAACCTGGACGCCTCTTCAAGAATGTCTTTGCCTCTTTCCCTTGCACATCTTCTCTTCGCCTCCTCCATTGGATTCATGAGATTTAGTCAAATGGGTGCAGGAACTTGGAGTCTGTTCCCTTTTCTCTGCTGAGTACTGTTCCACGGTGTGACTGTGCTACAATTTACATATCTATCCCCCTGTGGAGACACGGTTGGGCTGCTTTAGTCTGGGGTCTTGGGGACGTCGATACTTGAGACACCTGGGTTGGGAGGGGCATATATACACACTGTGGTGACAGTGCAGGTGGGAGCCACCTTTACTAAGTGGTACTGACTGGTGTTTTAGGCAAATTTTTGCTCTGAATATATAAAGCTCTCTGGAAAGTAAAAGTAGGGTCCATGAGCAACACAGGTGGAAGCCAGAGACTCCTACATAAGTGCTGCGGAGTACATGGCATGTTCAGAGGGGACCCTTCTGCCAATAGCTGTTAATAGCAGGCTGCCAAGAGGGAGGCCACTCCGAGTTCCTTTTGGGCCCTTCTTTATTGCTTGTTAAGTCCAATACTGTGTGATCCGAGGGTCACGCTGAAGCCCGCTCTAGGGAAGGTCACACACCTTGTATCGTCCTTAAGTACCAAGCGACTGACGGGTGTGGCTGCCTGTGGGTCCCCAACTGTGCCCCAGGGTCGGATATTGAAGTTGGTCTCAAAGTTTCCTAGATCAGCAAGAACATGACAACTTTAGCTGGGTGCGCGCTTTGACACCCATGGGACGGTCTCTGCTCCCCTCCACCTGCTTTTTCTTTTTGACCACCATAAATTGAAAATTAGAGAAAAAGTGGGGGAGAAAGGCAGAGCCCAGCCCAGCCCAGCGCGCTATACCCTGATGGGCTGTGCCGCCCGGGCCTGCACAACTGTGCTCCGGGTCCCCTCGTCACCCCTGCTGCTCAGACCCAGGTAGGGCGGCTCTGGAAGACTCCATCACCCTCCGAAGGCACAGGCCCCGCGTCCTCCGGGTGTCGGGCTGGCCTGGAGCTGGCAGAGCGTCCCCTCCACCACCACCCCGTCCCCAACCTGCCTTCATTCACACCACAAACGTTCGTGGAACACCTGCCGCGTGCCAAGCACCGTGCCAGGTGCTGTGGGAACAGCAGGACTCCGGGTGCACAGATCCTGGCTATCCTGGTGAGGTGACAGCAGAGGTGACGCGCACATGAAGCAGAGGCACAAACGTGAAGTTGCCTAGCGGGGCTGGCGTGCAGCTCTGGCGCACGAGGCCCAGGCTCCACGCGCGCGCGGGTTGCCTCGTGCTGGGCTGCGGTCGGGCACTCTGGTGTCCGCTCTCTGCCTGCCCCGGCCTTTCATTGAGCCCCTAGATGTCTAGGCAGGGCCACTACCTTACACCACTCACCACCTGTCCCCAGCTGCACAGTTGTGCAATGCACTACCCGTGCCTCTGGGCACATGCCCTTGCACCAGGGTCTCTGTTGTAGAAGTTCCGTCACAAACACACCCTCGGGGAAGGCAGTGCTGAGCCTCCTGTGGCCTCTCTGGATTTCTGGGAGACACAAGTAGGAATCACAGCACCTACGACGTGCCCAGACCTGTGCTGGGCATTTCTGTGCGTCAGTTCACTCAGCCTCAAGACTGCCCCTGTTTAGATGAGGAAACCAAGGCTCAGAGAGGACCAGTAGCATCAGGAAGCAGGTCAATGTCAGACCCAGCAGCTTTGCCGGCCTCTCGGGAAGCCTGCCCTGAACTGGAAAGGGGTCCCCTCCTCCTGTGGCTGAACCGCAGGTGGCAGCCCCCAATTTGTTCTCCGTCCATTAACAGCCCCGACCTCTGCACCATATTGGGCGTGAAGGAATTAGGGCAGAGATATGCCACCTTTTGGGAGCTGACACCCTATTCTTATTTAATTCCACCCCGCCTCCCTTGGTCCCTCCAAGTGTCAGCTGGGAAACATCTGTCCTGTAAATCAAAGAGCTGGCGGACCCGCCAGGTTTGACGGGTCTGCGAGAATTCGTGGAGCCCTTTGGAACAGACACCATTGTGAGCTGCATTTGAACAGTTGAAAGCCTCCTTCCGAAGCTGAGCGGCCTGGGAGCCCAGGCTCCGGGGTCACTGCCTCGGGCGGCCGGGCGGGAGCGGATTCCAGCCGGAGGGCAGCTCCTTTGACCCTCTAAGGAAAACACTGGGCAGGTTCCGGCTGGAGGAGCCTGAGCAGAAGGCCATTGTGTGCAGCCCCGGGGTTTGTTTGGGAGGAAGGTGGCGTTCGGGGACGCGGAGGCCTGCACCTCTGCATACCTTTGACCACTGGAGCTGCACAGAGTCCTGCATGTGGTCACTCTTGATGGGAGTCACTCAAGCACGCAGCGGGGCTCCTTTGTCTGCCTCCCCCGTTAACTTCTAAAAAATACCTGCAGCCCGAGCTTCCTCGTGGTGATGGTGACAGCGATCCCTTTGCGTTGAAGGAAACGCAGGAGAAAAGAGACCAAGGCGCAAAAAGCAAGGTGTGCGGATTCTTCCACACTTTTAAGAACGCACCTCTAGGCATGGTTTGGTTCTCAATCCATCCCCCGCTTTCTTTTTCTTTTTATAAAATCAAAATTGCCCGGTGGAGTTGGCTGCTCTGCTTTCTCCCCGCTGTCTCTCTGAGGCCCCGCTGTCTGGACACAGCCCTCCCGCAACCTGCTGCTGACACCAGCTTTGCCCACCTGTGTCCTTCTAAGCCCCAGATGGCAAACTGCAGCCCTGTCCTGCCGTGCACACATCGGCGTTCCCAGTACAGCTTTACTGTCACACAAGCGCACCTGGGCACGGACCTTCTGTCGCAGCCTCCAGGTCCCCACAGCAGGGCCGAGGATCGCCAGAGACCTTACCTCCTTGGAGGCTGGGAATATGTACCCTTGGGCCCTCTGCGGACAGTTGGCCAACCCCATCTCAAATGGGCTCCACGGAGCATCTTTGCATGTGTTTGTTTATGTATTTATTTATTTTTGGTACCAGGGATTGAACCCAGGGGCATTTAACCTCTGAGTCACATTTTTTTTTTTAAATTTTGAGACAGGGCCTCACTAAGTTGCTGAGGCTGCCTTTGAACTTGCGATCCTCCTGCCTCAGCCTCCCGAGTCCCTGGGATCACAGGCAAGCGCCGTGTCTCCCATGAGCTTTGCATGTTTTTAAAAAGGGTCCCTTTACGAGAGCCCCTTGGAAGAGGAGTGACCTGGTTAAAGCGGTGAACAGTTCGGGTGCTTTCCGTCTTTGGGTCTAACTACGTGCAGACCCGTGCGGAGGCCTGCGCCTGAGGCGGAGTGCAGCCCAGGAGAAGCCTGGGAGGAGCCCGGGAGGAGCCCTCAAGGCCGGGCCCTGCTCCCCTGAGCTCTTCTTGTTCCCAGAAAGCCAGGCCCCGGGTTGGTGGTGTTCACAGGCACCAGCGTGGGGAGGAATATGCACATCAGTCTCTGCCTGAGGACACTCTGGAGACCCTCCGGTGGGCCACCACCCATTCTTTGAGGCAAAGGAGGAAGTACCTGTGTTGGGGCGCTCAATGAGCTGGGGGTGACAGGCACTGACTGATGGTGGCCCCCAGAAGGGCATCTCTGCCTGTAGCCTGTGAATGTGACCTTATTCGGAAAATGGGTCTTTGTGCAGGTGGCAAAGCACAGGACCTCGAGACGGGACCATCTTCACTGGGGAGGGGACAGGCCTAAACCAGTGACCAGCATCTTGGAAGAGGCTCGGAGGGAGGATGGAGTCAGAGGAGGGAGAGTGGAGGCCACACAGCGCTGGAGATGGGAATGATGGGGCCAGGACGGCCTGGAGCCACGGGAGGTGAGGAGGCAGCGGGGCTGAGTATCTGGAAGCAGCCTATCTGCTGACTGGGTGGTTTCTGGCCTCCAGAACCACAGTAAAAGAAATCCCATCGTTCCAGTTGCCAGGCTGAGGTCACTTGCTGTAGCTGCCCCAGGGATCCTAGCGTCCAGCAGTGCCATCTCAGAATCCCAACCCTGGGCAGGAAAACCTGACCCCCATGGGCTGGCGTGAGGTCCAGCAGTTACTTGGCAGATGCCCAGGGAGGCTGTAGACGGCAGATGCTGGCCATCGCTGGGCTGGGGAACCCACACACAAAAGCCAAATGCACAAGCCAAGTGCAGCCCCGCGGGAGAGGCCCCAGAGGAGGCCTGGAGGACCATCCTGTCAGGCTGCTGGGACACCTCAGCTGCCACCACCCTCAGCAGACCCAGCGTCCGAAAGAGCAGGGGCCTGAGGGCCCAGGAGCCAAGCTCAGCCAGGGTTCCCCAGGGATGTCACATAAACACACTCCGGGTCACCAGGTCTGAGTTCAAGAGGAACAGAGGCTGTGGCTCCAACCCTCTTCTGCGGAAGCTTCTGGAAGGAATCCTTAAAACAAACAGAAACCATGGGAACCAGACGCTGAGGAGCGAAGGGGAAGCTGTGACCGCCAGGCGGAGTCCCCGCTGGCCATGTCACCCATCTAGCTGGGCGCTTGCTGCTGGCTGGCGTCTCCACGGGGACCTCTGTCCGTGACCAAGGACCGCAGGGCGCTGACTGGCTGGACTGCGTCACGGAAGGGCAGTGCAGCCTTCATTTCCACCAGGACAACTGGCGCTCAGGCTGCAGCCAGGATCATCCTCCAATCCTGCGGCAAAGGAGACCAGCAGGAGAGGCAGGGAAGGTTGGGGACGTCACCCTCCTCTGGCCTGGCCACACATCTTCCATCCCCTGCTTAAGGCTTTCCATCTGCAGAAGGGCGCCAAGGTGCCAGAAATCACCAGGATAGGGACGAAAACACATGCTCTGTCCTAGAGCGGGAGCTGGACAGAGGGCTTGAGGGCCAAGGCCATCCTGGGAAGGAGGGAGGGCTGCAATGACCTCGTGGGGACGGGCGCCCCTAGCGGTGAGACCGAGGCTGGAACACAGACCAAGCTCTGCTGGAGGTTGGGGTGGGGGCTGATGCCCAGATCCCAGCCCTGTTGGCCTGGCTGCCTCCAGCCATTCCTGGAGGCCCCTTATTCTCTGCACAGCCTCTTCACCCTCATCCTCTGTCCCGTTTCCTAGATGGTGAAGCTGGTCAAGGACTTCTCCCAAGCCACACAGTGGGAGCCGTGGGTAGGAATTCTTCTTGATCTGTGGTATGCGCAGCCAGAAACCCTAGCCGGAACTGAGCCTGGGGCATCTGTTTAAAAGCCTCAATCTCGCTGAAAGAAGGGCTGAGGTCCTGGGAGGCTGCCTCCGCCTCCTCCTTCCCCACCGCCCACCCAGCTCTCATTCACTGCAGAGATCGAGCGCACCCATTCCGCGCCAGCGCTCTGCTGGCCTGGGGGATACACAGTACCAAGACGCATGTGCACACACGCACGTCCCTCCACGCGTTGATGGACACCAGGCAGAGGCAGCTGGTGAACAAGTCCTCACCTAAGGCTGTGACCCCGGCACTCTCAGTAGGTGTGGCGAGCGGGGTGGGCTCCTTCCTGAGCCCGCGGGTCCCGCTTAGAGTCTGCAGATGGAGACAGGGCCCTCATACCACACAGGGTGCACAGGATCGCGTGTGAGCACACATGAGCACTCGTGAGCACACATGAGTGTGTGTGAGCACATGGGAGCATGTGGGAGCATGGGCTCCCGTGAGCATACCACTCATACACTAATGCATGCATACACGCACACGCTTGTGCACTAAAGTGCTCACACCCAATGGGATGCATGGTGGCCCAGAGCAGGATTTCACCTAAATGGTGACGGTCATTAGCGATAACATCATAGAATGGGGCTGGAGCAGTGGCTTGGTGGTTACGACGCTTGGCATTTTCGAAGACACGGTTTCGAACCCCAGCACCACGTACTTACGCAACAAAGCATTGGTGCAGCAAAAGCCACGTGAAAAACTAAATAAAATTGATTCTCTCTCACTGTCCCTCTCCCTTTAAAAAAAAAAAGCACAGAATGTTCTGGAACATTGCATAGGGACTCGGCCTTCTCAAGATCTTGGTAATAAGGGGGTTGTTCCCAGTGATCCGGGCACGAGAGTGAACACTTTAAATAGAACGTGGATTCCCCAGTACAAAATGAGCCCCAGTTTTGCAAAATTTTCCCATTAAAGAAAAAGCCTTACTTCTGACCCAAAAGGAAGCTGCGGAGTGGAAGAGACAGAGTCCCCATGGACTCTCGAGGGCAGCTGGGGCAGGAGAGTGTGCTGAGGGCGTGGCGAGAGTCAGGGCCATCCCTCGGGAGCCGCTCACGGCCCTGGACACTGGGGAGGCGACGTGACTCCCATTTATCCAGGAGACTCACCCCGTGAAGATCAACCATTGTCCTCCACGTCCTTCTTGGGACTGTGCCTCACTGCCGTGGGCCCACATGTGGCCTCAGAGCCTTGGTGTCCTGCTCTGGCAACTGGGTTGCTGACCAGGAATAATGCATTCCTGGGGCTACGGGTGAGCTTTAAGGGGACACATTAGGGAAACATGTTTTCAGAGGGGCCACTGGCTCTGACTAAGCCACAGCTGGTCCTGGGGGGTGGGTTGCATTGGTTCCCCTCCATTTTTCTATTTTGACAAATTTCAAACTGCAGAGAAGGTTCAAGCACAGAGCAAATCAGCTGCATGTGGTGGTGCCATGCCTGTAACCCAGCAATCGCAACTTGGGAGGCTGAGGTAGGAGGATCACAAGTTCGAGGCCAGCCTCCACATCTTAGCAAGACTCTGATTCAAAATAAAATATAAAGAGGCTGGAGCGGTGGCTCAGAGCTTTCGGCGCTTGCCTGGCAAGCGCGAGCACCCGGATTCAAACTCCAGCACCACGTACACAACTAAGTGTTGGAGCAACGAAGGCCATGTGAAAAACTAAATAAAGTTGTTTCTCTCTTAAAAAAATATATAAAAAGGATTGGGGTTTTATGTCAGTGGTAAAGCACCCCTGGGTTCAATCCCCAAGAAAAGAAAGAGGAAAAGTTCCTTAGCCAGTAAGCGTCAGTCCCTGTCTCCTCTCACCAAGCTCACCTGTGTAGGCAGGTGTTTCTAATAAGGAACTTTCCTGTGAGGGGCTTTCTTTTCTAAGAGGCCTTATTACAAATCAAACGTGGAACTGGGTGGTGTGGGTTACCTGGGGAGGAAGGGGGTGGCGCCTGCTGGTGGGATGTGTTTGGACAGTTCTTTTCCTCTGCCTCTTACTTGGCTGGGCTGGGAGGAAATCTTGCAGGTCCTCCCTGACCCTAGTGTTCTGGGTCCCTCTGCTAAAGGACCTGGCATGGCACATCCGACACACAAGCATGGCTTCCTGCAGTATCTGTCCTATCTAATGGGCTCCTGTGGACCTAGGGGGCCACCAGCCCATGGGACCTGGTCCGGGTGACAGCAGGCAGCACCCTTGGTGTCAGAGAGCCCACTCTGTTCCCTTTCCCAAGCTGTCGCTGGGCCTTGTGCCTCAGTCTCGCATCTGTGAAATGGGCAGCAGCTTGCTCTGGGAACTGCTGTAGGATGTCGGCAAGGGGCCCTGTGGTGGAGCTGTGCGTGGTGGGGGTGTTGTCAGAGAGGGGTCAGTAGGAGAGCCTGAAAGGACAGAGAGACCAAGCACACAAGTGACAGGAAATGGAGACTGCCAGCAGCTCGCATACCCTGCAGTGGACCCTGGGATTGGCGCAGGGACGGGGCTGCAGCCTGTGCGGTGCCCGTCCCACCTGCCGGGAGCTTTGACTGGGGAGGAGGCAGGCAGGGAAGAGAGGTCAGGAGCTGCTCAGCAGAGCTTGCTGGGCCAGGGCACCCTTGGGGACCTCTCTGCTGGCTTGTTGGAGTCACCCTAGGGTCTCCGATGGCTGCTCTGGAAGGGTGCTGGGGCAAGGAATTGGAAGTCAGCCGAGCTGAGTTTGGACAGGCCTCCTGGCTTTCCGAAAGGAGCTGGCTTGGGAAAGAATTCTGATGAATTCAGCCAAACCCAGGTTCAGACGCTGCCTCTGCTGATGACTAGCCCTCGACAGGGCAGACACACTTCCCACCTTCCAAATGGGCGCAGAGGGGCTGGGGCGCTGGCTCCGCGGCTACGGTGCTTGCCCGGCATGCACGAGGATGTGGGTTCAAACCCCAGCACCACGTACACAACCAAGTATCAGAGCCACGAAAGCCACGTGAAAAACTAAATAAAATTCATTCTCTCTCACTGTCCCTCTCTCTTAAAATATAAAATAAAATGGTGAAGTGAAAACTGAGAGGGACCACACACCTACCGTCCCCCCAGTGCCCAGTTACCACCACCGCCACCGTCAGGACCAGCCTGGTGTGGCACTCAGCAGACTCTGCGGGCTGAGCCTGTCCTGAAACTTCCCAAACCCTAAGAGGAGAAGCAGGAAGAGTGCTGGGGACGGCAGCTGCTCAGAAGCTGACACTTTGTGCAGGAATTGAGCCGCGGGCCTGCGTGGGCTTCCGCAGGGAATTTTCACCTTTGTTATTTCGTGAGTTTAGCATAGCACTGTGGGTGCCCTGATGCATCTGCCATCCTCACAAGGAGACATTGGAGGTGTTACTACTATTCCAGGTGAGGATCAGCCCCCGTGTCCATTTCCATGATGGAGATCAGTGGACAGAGATCAGATGCCTGGGTCCTCTCTGCGGCCAGGCCCATCGGCTCCTATCTCCTGGGGACAGGAAGGAGGCTCCTGCGGATGGGCTCAGGCCTGGGCAGATGAAGGTTCCCGCTTCCCTGGCCTGTGCATGACCAACCTGCGCTCAGGTTCTCCAGCAGGGGACTGAGGAAGCCCTGTTGCGCTTGGTGTGACACAGTAGGTAACTCTGGAATTCTAGCAGCACAGACCCAGCCCTTGTTGAGGGACAGGGCCAAACTGGGGAAGAGGGACTGCGGGGTGCAGCCATCCCCCTCCAGGGTGGGAGGGGACATTGGAAACACTCTGGGTGCCCAGCAAGAGGGGCCAGACCACGTGGCCCATGGTTTCCTGCTGGTACTGGTGCTGAGGGGTGTAAGGAGGACCTCTAGTGCGGAAGGAAGGGCCTGCAGCTGAGAGCGCAGCCGAGGTACACCTCCAACGCTGTTCTTTGTCTCTCTCTCTCCATTTAAAGATACATACGCAAGGTGCAATAGCACGGGCCTATAATCCCGGGCACACTTTTAAATTCAGGCAGGAGATTGGCAAGTTTGAAACCAGCCTCGGTAGCTTAGCAAGACTCTGCCCCTGTGGTAGAGCAGCCCCCAGTCCTGTAATAATGATGATGCGTGTGTACACACGTTCACACACACAGAGACGTTCACACGCACGCACACACACACTTTTAAAACTCTTGAGAGCAACATTGACCCCAGTGAAAACAGTACTTCATAAAGTAGGAATAATTCTGGTTTTAAAGTGACCTTTATTGCACTTTTGGGGATTTTCCAAATTTTCAACCATGGGCAAGCATTACTTTTACAATTAAAATGTTTAAAGTTGGGCTGGAGCAGTGGCTCAGCAGTTGGAGCCCTAGCCTGCCACGCACAAGGACCAGAGTCCAAACCCCAGCACCACATGCACAGCAGAGTCTGAGAAACAAAGGCCAGATGGAAAGATAAATAAAATTCTCTCTCTCTCTCCATCTCCCTCTCTCTCTTAAAAAAAAAAAACAATGGTTAAAGCTGATGTTTTTGAGGTATAATTTAAAATAAAATAGACCCTATGCAAAGTCTCAGTTTCACAAGATAAAGAGAGTGGAGAGGGATGGTGGCCAGGGTTAGCATTAGCCCCACCCAGCTGTATTCTTTTTTTTTTTCTTCAAGAGAGAGACAGTGAGAGAGAAAGAAAGAATCAATTTTATCTAGTTTTACATGTGGCTTTCGTTGACTCTGACACTTCGTTGTGTACCTGGTGCTGGGGGTTGAACTCGTGTCCTTGAGCATGCCAGGCAAGCGCTGCAACTGCTGAGCCACTGCTCCAGCCCCCACCCCAAGCTGTTCTTAGAAACAGTTTAGCCTGTGCGGTGAGGCACATCTCTAATCCCAGAAGTTTGGGAGGCTGAGGCAGGGAGGATCACGTGTTCAAACCCAGCCTCAGCAATTTAGCAAGGCCGTGTCTCAAAATACAAAATAAAAAGGATAGGGGATGTGGCTCAGTGGTTAAGAGATCCTGGGTTCAATCTCTGGTACCCCAAAAACAAAACAACAAAAATGGCTTAGATGGCGACTCTACACTGTGTGTATTTTAAACTAATTTCAAAAACTAGAAAAAGAAAAATGTCAACAAGATCAATATCAATGTATATTTCAAATTCAAACACAGTTTAACTGAAATTTAATGCAAATTACTTAGAAGCAAAAAAGAATGCACCCAAATTTTAAGGCCTCAATTCGGGGAGTTTGCTGAACATCATTATCACCTGTATAGCCCTCCTCCCCGGGGAGTCTCCACCCTGGGGAGCACTGATCTGGTTTTGTGTGTAACGAGAGAGAGAGAGAGAGAGAGAGAGAGAGAGAGAAAGATAGCATCAATTTTATTTAGTTTTTCTTCTGGCTTTTGTTGCTCTGACACTTAGTTGTGTACGAGGTGCTGGGTTCAGAACCCATGTCCTTGCCCATGCCAGGCAAGCACTGTAACCACTGAGCCATGGCTCCAGCCCTGCTGATCTATCTACTTCTTTTTTTTTTTTTTTTTAAAGAGAGAGGGACAGTGAGAGAGACAGAGAAAGAGAGAAACAACTTTATTTAGTTTTTCACATGGCCTTAGTTGCTCCAACACTTAGTTGTGTACGTGGTGCTGGGGTTTGAACCCGGGTCCTCTTGTTTGCCAGGCAAGCGCCGAAACCGCTGAGCCACCGCTCCAGCCCTTCTATCTACTTCTTGACACTATGAATTTGCCTTTTTCTAGAGTTGCCATTAAATTTTAAGATAGATTTTTTAAAATGTTGCCAGAGGGCCAGAGAGATGCATTTAAATAAGAACAAGAGCCGCCCCTCACCTGACAGGCGTTATCTTCGCTAGCTCTCTGGTTAACCCTGAGCAGCCGGTGTTCCTTTTGCCGTTGTACAAATGATGAAAAGGAGGCTCAGAGAAGCCTTTCTTTTGCGAGTCCGCCAGGACCCCTGCCCATTTCTGGGCTAACTGGTGGCCTCTTTTTGGAATAACAATCCATACAAGATGAATAGACAAGTCTTGGGATGTAATGTAAGTCCTAGCAGCTGCTGGATTCTGGCCTTGGCCTGACTGGCCTCAGTCAAGGGTCCAAGGCCCCTTCTGTCCTCAGTGCTTGCTTTCTGAAAAAGTTTTAACCAACATGCAGAAACTTCTATGATTATGAAATAATTTTCAACCATAGGCAGGGGGCTCGGGAGGGCTCAGGAGGGCTCGGGGTGTTTCTATGCTCAACCCTGAGATATAATCATCTTCATCATGTGGAGCCTGGACGCAAAGCTGAGCAAGATCCTGTGAGTCCCTGGGATGTAGGTTTAGAAATGATGAAAATCTCTCCTTTGCCACCATCAGAAAACAGCAACCTCCACATGCTCAGATGGAGGGAGAGAAACCCCAGAAAAAGAATTTAGGGTTCAACAGGGCAGCTAAAAATGTCATCCCAGCAGGGCTGGGGACAGAGCTCCGTGGTAGAGCACTTGTCTAGCCTACATGAGGCCATGGGTTCCCACTCCCAGCGCTGAAAAGAGAAACAAACAAAACCCCTCAAATCAAACTAAAACCTCGGGGCTAGCATCAAATCCAGGGCTGCATGGGGCAGCGGGTGTGATGGGACCCTGTTCACCTTCGACCACATGGCTGGGCGGATGGCAGGAATCTCACGCGCAACTCTGCAAGCAAATCACAGGCACACTGGAGGCCTTGGGGGCCCAGGTGCACCTGGAGCTCAGGAAGCAAGGGTCAGCAGCTCTCACCTAGAGAACCAGACAGGTGGCCACAGCGCCCCCTGCTGACCACTGAGCCCTTTGCTCCACCCACACCCTCCGGGGGCAGCAAACACCCAGGCCTGGGGGACCTGGGCTACCAGTGCTCGATCCCTCACGTCTGTCTGTCCGTCTGTGTAAGCCTCAGTTTCCTCGCAGGTAGTAGGATTCATCACCTACGCTTCCAGAGCTTTTCGGTGACTATGACGTGCCAGGCACACAGCTGACCCTCAGGGCCAACTTTGTCTTAGGGGGTGTGGCCTTGGGTCACTCTGCCATTTTTGTCTGCGTGCCCGCGTCCCACCTATTCAATGGGGGGAAACAGGGTACACGCGGGTTCTTGGAATGTGCCAGGGAACATGCACAGGGGCATAGGCAGCCCTGGAGGCGCTTTTCCCCAGGTCCCCATCAGGGCCACAGAGGGGAGGGTGGAGCCGGATGCTGAAGTCTCCGCTCCCCCCAGTCCCATTTGGGGGGCGTCCCCCCCGTTGCAGCAGCCGCCCTCCTCCTCAGCACCCCGCATTTATCGCCGACTTTAAAGCGAAAGCTGAAGTGGATGGTAATTAAGCTTAATAGGAGCCGCCTTCGATTGAAAGCCACAGGGGGAAGTAATTAGATTTAACAGAAGCCAGGGCTTTCTGAACTGAGGCGCACAGCGTGGGAGTCCCTGGTCCAGAAAGCCTTTGGGATGGGGTCATTTTTGTAAAGACTTTCCCGGTGACACTTCCTGCGCACTCCGTCATTAACGCCAGTCACCGACGGGGTATGAATGTGGCCTTTGCTCATTGAAATTCACTAGGCCTAGCGCTTCCCTCCCTCTCCAAGGCTGCCCTCCCCGCCTCCGCCTTTGCGCTGGGCCAGTGGGCTCCCGCAAGCCAGCCTCCTGGGGCCCATATCCCGGAGTCGGGGACTTGGAGCACTAATGAAGAGAGGCGGTGTTGAGCCAGAGCCCCCAGGAGGAGCCCTTTCTTCTCCAAGGTGACCCCAGGATGCCGGTTCCTTTATTCGCGGGCCGCTGCATCAGAGACCCCTGTTTGCCCAGCTGACGCCTGCCCAGACGACAGCCGCGCGGCCACTCTCGCCCCTCCCCACCGAGCGAGGAGCGCCGGGCTGAGGTGCTGCTCCCCCCGGAGCCCCGCGCCCAGATGCCCAGGGCCTGACCACCGACACAGGCACCTCGTGACATGAGGCACCAGTGGGGAACGGGGCCCAGTCCTGCCTCCCTGCGCCTCGAGACCGAGCTGCGCAGGCGGGGCTTACCCCTCCCGCAGCCGGCGGACCCACCCCGCCCGAGGGTCGCCTCCGCCACGACCACCCAGTCGGGCTCCTTCCCCGCCATCAGGCACTGGACGCGGCCGAAACTGAGGCTAAGGCGCCACCTAGTGTCGGCCCCGCACCACGCGCTCCCTTTATGCCTCGACCGCGCCCGGCCCCGAGTCCCCCCAGCAAGTTACAGGGATAAAGGGACCCGGGCCAGGGATCGCGAGAAGATAAAGTCGGGAGAGCAAAAGGAGGTCGGAACAGCAGGGGCCACGGACGGCTTTGACAGCAGGATATTCACCGGGAGGGGACTGTCGTGGGCGGGAGGGAGAGTGACTTTCTAAGGGGAGGGGTCCCTAAAGCCGGGGAGTGGCTTTCCCGGACCCGGGATGGAGGAGGCTAGGCTCTCCGCCCGCTAAACTGCTGTCCCGGGATTCCTGTCCCCCGCCCCTGTTAGGGCCGGGCACAAAGGCTCCCCCCGCCCCGCGGAGCTCCGGGCCTGGGGGAGGGGCTCCAATTGTCTACTTTTCTGCTTAATAAAACTGAAATCGCCCAGCCAAGAACGACCGAGCTGCCGCGCCGGGGAGAGTAGGTCCTGGGACGTTGTAGCGAAGCGTGGCCTCATCCTCCAGGAGGTCCTAAAGGCCTGGGCGGGGTCAGCCGGGCAGGGACTTGGAGGCGCGGCCCACCTGTGGCGGCCGGGGAGGAGGCTGGGGCCGGAGGCGGGGTGTGAGTGGGTGTGTGCGGGGCGGGGGCGGAGGCTTGCTGCAATCCCGATAAGAAATGCTCGGGTGCCCCCGGGACCTTAGCCACAGGGTAGGTCCGGAGCGCTATATAAGGCTGTAGCCCGGAGTCGCGGCGCCGTCGGAGCAGGAGCGCTGCGCGCCTGGGCGCGGGTAGCGCACGTCTGGCTCGAGGGCAACCGCCACCCCGCCTCGACTCACAGCCCTGCAGCGCATCCCAGTCGCCGCCAGCCCCCAGGAGGTGCCATGCGGAGGGCACCGAACCGACGTGCGTTGGCCCGCGCCCTGCTGCTGGCCAGCCTGTGCTTGGCAGTGGCCGGACGCCCCCTGGCCCGGCGCCCCCTGGCTCTCTCGGACCAGGGGCCGCATTTGCACTACGGCTGGGACCAGCCCATTCGCCTTCGGCACCTGTACGCCGCGGGCCCCTACGGCTTCTCCAACTGTTTCCTGCGCATCCGCACCGACGGCACCGTGGACTGCGAGGAGAAGCAGAGCGAGCACAGTGAGCGCCCGCCAGGTGCCCCCCACTCCGAGCCCCCGGCCCACCGCCTGAGCCCCCCCCCCCCAGAGCGCCTCCTCCCTTGGCCCTTCCTCAGCTCCCGGGCCCCCAGAAACCCCAGGTTTTGGCACCGTCCTGTTGCCTTTTCTCCCTCGGTGCCCGCGCCGGGACCGACCGCACCCACGTGTTAGGGTTGGGAAGATCCTGGATGTAGCTTCTCGCTTCCTTGCGCCCCAGGTTTGCTGGAGATCAGGGCGGTTGCTCTGGAGACGGTGGCCATCAAGGATGTGAACAGCGTCCGGTATCTCTGCATGGGCGCCGATGGCAGAATGCAGGGACTGGTAAGTGTCTCCACGCGGTGGGATGCGGGGCGCCCTGGATCCACACTAGATTTTCTCGCCTGGGTCCAGACTCAAATGGAAATCAATAGAGTGAAAGATGCCAAGAGCCGGTTAAGCTAGTGTGGAATATATTTCTCCTATGGAAATTTTATGGTCCCAGCCTGCAGCCAGAGAAGGGGAGAACCGCCATGCATTTCCCATAGAGCCAAAGGCCTGCCCAGCCCGACGCAGGAAACCCATTACTCCGTCCCTTTCATATTAAACGGGAAAACCCACCTCGGCCCTTTTCGGCCTAGGGCTTTGATTGTGTAGTCCTCTTTTTCTCTCCCTCAAGTATGAGCAGAGAGAGAGAGTGCGGGCTAGAGAGAGAGAAAGAGAATATACTCAAATAGTATCTTTTAAAAAATCAAGTTAGAAACCAAAACGTGCATTTGGGACTGGCCAGTTTCTGCTTTAATTAATTGGTATGTATCAGGAAAACAGTGGGTGTAAGGCGTAGGTTCATTAGAATAACAATCTGCGGCTGTGGTGTACCTCCTAAAGAGCTCACCTGCACGGTGAATACCTTAGGTTGGGGGGCTGGGGGCTGGGAAGGCCCAGGTACCTCAGAAGGCTCGGGGCTGGCAGCAGGCGATTGCAGGGGCTGTGGTCGGGGAACAAAGGCTGGGAGTTCAAAGGACCTAGCCCTCGCCCCTCCCACGGAGGCTCCGAGGAGGCTGTGTGAGGTCCCACCCCCAGGGCCTCCCAAGCAGCCCCCCTCTCTCTGAGAGGGGCAGGGCAGGGGCAGGGGCCAGGGCTGGGGTGGGAGGGCCTCTGGCGGGGTGCCTCCACTCCAGGAAAAATGCAAATGGTGGTGGGGCTGCCCCTTTGGCGCCTACATGAATAGAGGGCAAAGAAAGGGGCCCCGGGGTCTGCTTGCTGAAAGCTGACACCCAAGGCCTCCAAACCTGACCGGGCCACTTTTGTTATTTTGACATTTACTTATGACAGGATGCAAGTGGGAGAGCAGGAGCTTTTCACCCAAGATCCTTCCCTGCCTAGCAGAAATTGAGGATTTCCCCTGCCCTGCTTTTCCCCCTTTAAGGAGAAATCCCACATTCTTCCAGAACCTCAACATCATCTCATTTTCTGCATGGAGAACATTTCTCTGGCAGAATTAGAGGAGTAGAATGCCTCTCTTGTTTATCTACAAGTTACATTTTTCAGAAACTCGGGAGCAATCAACCTTGATGCCTGGTGGCTTTGTCCAGTGTGCCATTGGCCCTGGCGGGAGCAGTGGGTGCTTATGCTCAGACTCTTATCAGGGCCTTATCAGACTGTCGCTCACCCACCTGCAGTTCAGTGACCTTTGGAGACAGGCTGCAGGCAGACTTGTGTTTCTGAGCAGGCTTCCCAGCCTCAGGCTCTCCTCTGTGACCCCAAGGGGTAATGACACTTAAGAGTTTGGAACAGGACTCACACACTGGCACCTCGCAACCCTGTGGACTGGGATTGTTCTGAGGCCGGGGACTGGGGTCAGCTTCCTGCAGCACACATTTCCGGCCACCCGCTGGGTGTAGGCTCTGTCCTGAGCATGGGGGGAGGGGGCTGCAGATTATCTCCAAGCTCCTGGCAGGCTGCCTGGAAGGTTCTCTCTGAAAGACGGGGCTGGAGGGGGTTGGTGCTTCTTAAAACAGGGTAACCAGCCCGGGAAGTGCTCCCAGTGATTGCAAGTCCAAAGCGCCACGGTCTGGACCCCAGATGGGCTGAGTGTGATTCTTAAAGACGGTCTGGACGTGCTAGCGTGTTTCATCAGAGCATCTCAAAGGCCAGTGGAGTGGAATACGTGTTTCCACGGATGTCGTTACCCAGGAGAAGGTTAAACTGAAAGAGCGAGTGTAGTAATAAATCGTGTAGTAATATAATGTATTATCTGTAACGCAAAACATAAAACATGTGCGTATATAAAACATAATGCATGCCAGTGATATGAAAATCCACCAGTGGCAGCTGCCGGGGACAGCTGGTGGCTGCAAGCGACAGGAAGCGGCACAGGGTCCCATGCGGGGTGCTTTCCCTGGCTGCTCCCGCTGGTGCTCACGGTCAGTGTCTGTCCGCAGCCCCGGTTCAATGAGGAAGACTGCACGTTCAAGGAGGAGATCAGCTATGATGGCTACAATGTCTACCGGTCCCAGAAGTACCACCTCCCTGTGGTGCTGAGCAGTGCCAAACAGAGGCAGCTGTACCAGAGCAAGGGCGTGGTGCCCCTGTCCTACTTCCTGCCCATGCTGCCCAAGGTCTCGGCGGAGACTGGGGACCACTTGGAATCCGATGTGTTCTCTCTGCCCCTGGAGACCGACAGCATGGACCCGTTCGGCATGGCCAGCGAGGTGGGGCTGGTCAAGAGTCCCAGCTTCCAGAAGTGACCGGCGAGCTCAGCGAGGGTCGCCCGAGTCCCCGCGGGCCTAGCTTTAGGAAGGACAGTTAGAGGTTGTACATATTCTGCGCCTTGCATGGCTGTGCGGTTTCTGGCGGACAGAACTGAAAGCCCTGCAGCTGCCGGGAGCCCGCGCCTTTCCAGCCGCAGCGCCCAGCAGAACCGCTCTAGTTCTTTCTAATCGTCTTTTGCCGCAGCACAGCCGGAAGACAGAGTCACACAGACTGTCGTTCTGTACGCCATCCGGGAGCTCTGGCTCAACCCTGCATGAGAATCCTGGGGTTCCCCTTCCCCACACGTCTCCTGGTGGAACTGACAGGGGTCACACAGACCTCAGGAGCAGGGGGAGCCATCTCCAGCCCCGGGACACCTGGGGAATTCCCCCAGGTGGGTTCCAGCTGGGCGGACTCCCGGGCAGCAAGGCCGGTTCACCTCCTTTCCCCTTTGCCCAGGTAGATAGTGTCCTATAGAGGTGCTCTGATCCAGGAGCAGGGCCAGTTCCCCTCGGGTGGATGGCCAAGCTGTCACCTCTGCCCCCAGCTTACAAGGACTGGCAGCAAACACAGCCAGTCCCACTGACTCATCCCGGCCATTTGGCTCTGTGTCCGATTCCGTTCTGACTCCAGGGAATCAGGTGTCATGGGGGGTCCTTTGATGGCACCCACAGCCCTCCTCTAAGGTCTCAGCACCTCCCCTCAGGGCCCTCTCCTCTTAAGAGCTGTGGATGTCAACCTGGGAAGACCAGGTCACTTGCGGGTCACCTGGGTGCATTTCCCTGGCCCTCGCACAGCCCCTTGTCACCAGCCATTGTGTGGATCAGGGCTTCCCAGCCACCACCTGACCTCGGCAGCCCGTACCTCCAGCCAGAGGAAAACAGGATTTGAAAGCCCGAGTCTTGCCAACACGCTGAGGAAGCCGTGGGGAGGCCTGGCATCCTCTCCCCAGCACTTAGTTTCCAACACCATATTTATGATAATTTATTTTGATATGGACATCTCTTTTATTTTCTTACTTTATTTATACCCCCAAATTATATTTATGTACATGAGGTTTGTTTTCTACATTAAACTGGAGTTGGTTTGTAACTGTTTGCGTTGTTTCTGAATGGAGTGTGACCAGCAGAAGGCAGAAGGGAGGGGAGGCCACCAGGGCAGCAGGCCCGTCTCCACGGGCTCCTTGTGGTCAGGGCGGCCCCTCTGCCCTTGGCACTAACAGTGTCCTACGTCAGCGTGGCCCACCGTTGGGGCCACGTGATTCTATGTGGGGATGGATGTTGGCAGCATCCCTGTCCTCTACCTGCTGGATGCCAGTGGCAGCCCCCTGGTTGTGCCTGGAAGTGACAACTGGTTGTGACTGGTATGTCCTTGGGGGACAGAGTCACCCCCTGATGGAGAACCATTGGCCTGAGCAGACGGGGTTTCTGCAGGATTTCTCCCCGTCCAGATCCAGATGGAACCGGTATTCGCCACCATCCGTACCCGGGAGGTGCCCCTGTGATGTTCTTGATGGCTCTGGGATGCTTGAGGTCCAGGTGTGGCTCAGGCCAAGGAGAAGGAATCATGGACCTGCAAGAAAAGCCCTAGCTCCCTGGACCTTGGAAAGTCCCCCGTGTCCCAGGCACCAGGGTGTGTCACAGGGCCATCCCCAGCTGGAGGGCAGCCTTGGAAGGTTTGGGTGCCAAGCAGGGCCATTGTCACCCAGATCCAGTGGGAGCTGTGTTACCAAGGAAGAAACAGGGTGCTGGAGGCGACATGGTGAGGGCCAATGAGCTAGATGAGGATCAGGTCGGGCAGTGGACGGTGATGGAGAACCCAGATTCCTTTAGGAGTCCCAGGGATGGTGCAGCTGTGAGGGCAGGGTGGCTGAGGGGTCTTGGTGGCCCTGGTCCTGTCCTGTGCCTTGGCCATTGGATGCTACACTGAGCCTACTTGTGTGATAAAAGAACAGAATTCACACGCAGTCTTAAGACAGCACCCAAAGGGGAGCTCTGGTGAAAGGCACCCAGCACCAACTGCACCATTCCTCCAAGACCACAGAACAACCCTGTTCTCCAGCAGCAAGAACCCACGGGCTCCGAAGCTGCGCCTCACATTTAGCCTAGGAGGGAGGTGGAGGCAGGAGGGGGCAGCCTGGGTGCTCCACTGATCTGCTTCCAGCTGCTCCTGGGCAAATCCTTGACCTCCTCCATTTCCTCATGTGAAATCATAGGAGAGGGACAACAAACAGATGCCCTCTCACTCCTCCAGCCTGAGCCACTTGACCACGTAGATGTGACACTTGGGTCAGCAGGGCTGGAAGACGCTGGCATAGCACATGAAAGGATGCAGGACCAGAGAGGGGGAGGCAGCAACCAAAGCTGCACAGCCTGGAGGCAGCACGGTGGGGCAGGGGGCCACACATGCCAACCGGAGATGGACCCCAGTCTGCCTAGTAGGACGGAGTAGGGGCAGGGATGCAGGAGGAATCTGCTCTTTGGGCCTGTGTCCCTGTCCCACAGCCTCAAGGTGCATCCCTTCTAGCATCTTATCTCAAAGTGGTCAGGAGCCCGCAGGGACCTGCCCTGTGGTACTGTGCCCCCAAAGGTGGACCCCAGGCGCCTGGTATTAGGACTCCTGCAGTTCCGAGTGATAGAAAACCCCACTCAAAATGGGAATGAGATCACCGGAGCCAACTGGTCAGGTGGCTTTGGGCATGCTAGGTCTGGGGACACAGAGGACCTCAGGCATCTTGCCCCTTGGTGACAGTGTCCTGGCAGCTAGCTGCAGGCTGGTCTGTCATCCTCCGGCAACCTCAGCTCTCTACTAGAGTCCCTGGAGCAGGGCCTTGGGGTCCCTTGCTCATCCCAGCCAGGGTCGGGGTGCTCTTCCCTCCTCCAGCCCAGGGAGGATCCGGCCCCCAAGGGTCTCTGGGAACTGAGAGGAGGAGGTGGCTTTCCAGAGGAGAACCCGGGGACAGAGAGTCTCTTAGTCTCCTATGTTTCTCACCTCACCAGTCCCCAGAGGAGCGTCCCTCTTTTTAAAATTAATTTTAATTAATCAATTTGGTTCTTTTTAAAGAGAGAGGGACAGTGAGAGAGAGAATCAATTTTATTTCGTTTTTCACGTGGCTTTCTTTGCTCCAACACTTCATGGTGTATGTGGTGCTGGGGTTCGAACCCGTGTCCTCGCGCATGCCAGGCAAACGCCGTAACCGTAACCGCTGAGCCACCGCTCAACCCCGAGCTTCCCTCTTTTGATGAGGAAAAGAGAGCTGGAAATTTTCAAAAGAGCAGAAAGGAGAAGGAGCGGGGTCGGGATAGGCCTCCTGACCATCTGTCTCCAGAAACCAGCAGTCTCGCCCTTTAGTGAAGGGCAGGGGACAGCACCCTTCCAGCCTGGGACTCTGACTCCCCGAAACACATGTTTTGGTCTTCATTCCCATTTCCAAAACATCCCTGGAATCTCCAGAAGAAGAGTGTCTTTTCATACGCTAACGAGTCGAGTGCCCCCCCCCCCACCTGCCTTGGCCGCAGGTGGCTTCAGGATAGGAAGGTGTCAGGTCACAGGCAGATTTAGCCCCACCCCAACCTCCCTATGGGGAGGCCCAGGGGCTGGGGTCACTCTACCACCTGGGCTGAGGGGGCGCCTTCCTAGTGAAGCCAGCCTCACACCCAAAGGGCCGCATTAGATAGGCGCCTGGGGGAGCCAAGCTCGGGAGGGCCCAGGACTGGGCGCTGCACAGAAGGGCGGGCAGTGCTGGGGGTCCCCCACCTCCACACACCTCTCCGCCTGCAACCTGGACAAATGCCCTCTGAAATAATCGTAGCTGTGAGTGTCTCCTTGACCCTGTGAGGACTCAATCCCAAGGAGGGGACATGGGACCCCAGGTTGCACACGATCGGGCAGAAGCATGAGCAGAACACCTGGCGCTTGCTGCCCGCTTCTAAAGCTGGGAGCGCAGTCCTGGGCAGAGCCCTCACCCCGTGATCCCACGCCATCTCCAGGAGGGCCTGACAGAACTTACCGTGACCGGTGTCCACCGTGGCCGAACTGGTGGCAGTCCCCATGTTTTAGGACCACAGAAGCAATCTGTGTTGTGAGTGGCTAACACGGGCAACTGAGGCTGGGCTTTTTCTTTCTACGCAGACCCCCTCCTCCACAGCCAAGGTGACCAGAAAGGAAGCCCCTTCAGAGGGGAAAGAAGGTGCCTCTTGTGTTTGGTGTGTTTCAGTCCGACGTGGCCCATCTGGTGTTCATTTGTTTCCAGAGAGCGCGCCGTGGCTGGCTGAGGCATTTCCGTGGCAGCTGGTGTTGGCTTGAGAACCGCTCTCACTGAAGCCTTGCTTTCCCTGGTCCTTGGCTCGACCTGTGATTTTCTTTTTCATTATTATACCCTTCCTTCCTTCCTCCTCCCCTCTCTCTGCCCTTTCCTTGCCTGCTCCCTGCTTCCCTCCGTCTTTCTTCCCTCTTCCTCCTTCTTGCCAGCTTGGTGCATGACCCCGGGCTTTGGCTTTCTGTCATCTCTGGCTAAGGGTCTGCAGGGCCCGGTCCGGCAGCCCAGGGTCTGGCGTCCCTCAGCACTGCCTGCCCCAGCTTTGCCCCAGCACATCCTCCTTGAGGAGGCTGGAGAGTACAAGATCAAAGCGTGGAGCACCTTTGGTGTCCAGCTCAGCAAAACAGCTGCAAAAAGAGTTTTCCACTTTTTGTAATTGTGGCCAGTGCTGGGGAAGGAGCCCAGGCTCATGCACACTCAGCTCTGCCCTGAGTTCCGCGTCCCCAGCCAAAAGATGTTTTTTTAATGGTCAAGATAAATTGAGAGGGGCTGAGTACTGGAGGATGTTGTTAATTTTCTGGGAGTGAAAATATTTTGGTTATAGTTTAAAAATAAAACCTACATGTGCTAGGGGTACACAATGAAATATTTACAGGTGAAAGGATTCAATCGCAAGAGGGGTATCACACCCACCCACGGAGTGCTGATCCCGCGAACGAAGCAGATCCCGCGAACGAAGCAGATCCCGCGAACGAAGCAGATCCCACCAATGAAGCAGATCCCGTGAACGATGCAGATCCCACGAACGAAGCAGATCCCACCAATGAAGCAGATCCCGTGAACAATGCAGATCCCACAAACGAAGCAGATCCCGTGAACGAAGCAGATCCCGTGAACGATGCAGATCCCACGAACCAAGTGGATCCTGAAAACGATGGAGATCCCGACGAACTAAGCGAGCCCGGAGAAGTGAATCCCGCGAACCAAGCGGGCCCGGAGAAGTGAATCCCGCGAACCAAGCGGGCCCGGAGAAGTGGATGCCGCGAACGAAGCAAATTCGGCAAAGCAAATCCTGTGAACTTAGCGGACCCCGTGAAGTGGATCCCACGAAGCAGGCAGTAGGGCCACAGTGGTGATTAGGGTTCAGAGCGTCTATACAAGTGCTCGTTCAATCTTCTACAAAAACACTGAGGAAGAAACCAAACCCAGATGTGGGTCATCACACTTGCTGGCTCCCAAATGCCTGGAAGATGTGGCAATGACGGTGCCACCACCCGGTGTGCCGCCCAGCCCTGGCCCTGCAGGGCCACGCGGAGCACCGGACTGCGGGGGGGGGTGCAAGACTGTGAGCAGCGGAGACTATCATCTCTGTCATCGTGGGACAGAGGGACCACAGCTAGTTGTCACTGTGGCCACCCAGCCCTCCAAAGTGCAATCCAAGTGGAACCCAGCTGCACGGCAGCAGGATGTGCAATTTGACGGGACGGTCCCACATGTGTCACATCTGGACCATGGGAACGTGGCTGGAGGCAAGTACTGGAAGAAGGTGACTGGTGCCCCTGGGGACAAGGTGGGAGGACTACAGAGGGGCAGGCTGGGACGTTGGCAGTGACCCTTTGCTTCAGTCCATGCCCCCCAAAAAAACCCTAGATGGGAGCTGGGGCTGTGGTCAATGGTGGAGTGTGTGCCCCGCGCATGCCGCGTCCTGGGTTCCACCCCAGCACTGGAGAAAAGACCACAGAGGGGAGAGAGGTGCAACCCCGATTCGTGCAGCACGGGGTGGAGGGGACTTACGCCACCTCAGAAGGGCAGGGCCTGAAGACTGAAGAGGCCATTAGGGCCACAGGAGGTCCTGCATCTGCGCTGCAATCTAGGGAGACATGACCTTGTAAGGGCACCCACATACCGGCCGGGTGAGGATGGGGTGGATGCCACCTGGGAGGAGGAGGAGCCAGCCTGCCCCTTGACCCGCCTTCTGGCCTCTGAGAATGACTTCTGATGGCTTAAGTCACCAGCCTGTGGTAACCCCTCCTGGCAGTCCTAGCAAACCCAGGTAAATCCAACCAGCGCAGAAGCGGAGACCCAGGAGGCAGGGGCCACCTGCCAGCTGGCAATGGAGCCCACAGCTGGCCCAGCTGGGCCGGTAGGCAGGGGTGGGGGTTGCAGTTGAGGTTGGCAGTGAAGCCCGGGGTGCCACTGTGGTACCCTGGTCCCCCAGTGGGGACTGCTGGTCCCCTGGTGGCCTTGGAGTCACAGCATCAGCGATGCCAGTACTGTCCATCTCCAAATCTGTGGTTTTGAGAATTATCATCCAAGAAGAGGGTCCGACACACCATAGTCCTTAGGATCATTCCTGGGGTCCGTTTGGGGACAATGGAGGTCCAGAAGAATGTTCTAGCAGCAAGGCCCTCCCCCATCAAAGCTAGCAGGGCGCTGGCGGACCGGCCATGGCACAGGGGTGCCCCCTGGTGGAGGAGCACAGAATGGGCGTGCCAGGACGCCATAAGGAGCTGCAGGTGCCCGCACCCCCTCTGCCTGGCCTTGGAAGCAGCGGAGCTGTCCTGCCCAGAGCGAATCCTGCCGTCCTGCATCCTGGGCCCTTCGTGCAGTCCGGTGTGCTGGTGACCCCGATCCCCCATCTGCCCTCTGCCTCACACCAGACCCAAGGAAGGAAAGAACGCCCAGTGTGCATAAATACCATTTACAAAGCCTCTACTGTGCGCCCTGGTAGGTGGGCTCCTACCACGACCTGATAGGAGCACTGTATCACGAACTTACTCTATGTAATGGGAGAAAATCCTGGCCAGCTACCCCTCTGGTAGGGACTATATCCAGAGTATACAAAGAACTCAAAAATGCATCACACCAAAAATAAATGAATATATAAATATTAATAAATAAATAACCCAACAAACAGACAAAAGAACTAAACAGAAACTTATCAGTAGAAGAAACGCAAATGGCCAATGAATGCCCAGAAAAACGATCAACATCTCCAACACTAAGGAAAATGCAACTGGAAACTGCATTAAGATTCCATCTCACTCCAGTCAGAATGGCAAAGAGCAAGAATGTGAAGGATAATAAACGACGTGAGGCTGAGGGGAAGGAACTCCTGCAGGTCGGCGGGTCTGCAGAGGAGCGCAGCCACCCTGCAAACCAGGATGGATGGGGAACCGCCGGGCAACCTGGCCATCCCGATGCACCTGGGGATCTTCCCGAAGGAACTAAGATCAGCACGTAGCCACATCCATGCTCACAGACGCACAGCTCACCGTAGCTAAGGGTGGACCCAGAGCCTCCCCAGAAGAGTGGGTTAAGAAACGGTGGCTTACGCATACAATGGAGTTCTACTCAGCCATCAGAAAGACGGAAATGATAGCATTTGCTGGCCAATGGATGGAAATGGAGATTATCATGCCAAGTGAAATCAGCCACACTGAAACTCAAAAGGGTATGCTTCCTCTCATTTTTGGAAGCCGGAGTAAAATGAAGGAAAAGGGAAGTGAAGAATAAGATTACAAAAAGAGGGGGCTGGAGCAGCGGCTCAGAGCTTACAGCGCTTGTATGGCTTTGAGTTCAGACCCCAGCTCCACCTACACGACAAAGTGTCAGAGCAACGAAAGCCATAAGAGAAACTAAATAAAATTCTCTCTCTCGCGCACGCTCTCATTATCCCTCTCTCTTTTAAAAAATGAATACATAATGAACCATCCAAATATAAAATAGTAGATGAGTTAAAGGAAGTCTAGTAGAGGAAGGAAAAGAGGGGAGGGAGGACAGAAGGGAAGAAAGAGAGTCAAGGGGGAAGGAAAATATATTTTACACCCCTAGGAAACGAAATAATTCCCACACAACATAAATGGGAGCATTAACCAGTTAACTAATTAATTCAAAGGGTGATCTGCAGAAGAAAGTGACCAGGGGATGGGAGGAGGGAGGGCAATGCTGGGGCGGGGGTAATGGCCAAATCACAGCGTCACATTGTGCGCATTGTCGCATTGTGTGTGTGCACATTGTTGCATTGTGCGCGTGTGAAAGCACAGCAACAGAGCCGCCATTCCGCACAGCTCCAAGGCACCCACAGCGGAGAAGAGCTTGCTCCATGCAGAGCGCTTATTGATCCTCTGCCATATTCCTGGCCTGCTCGTCGCTGTTGGGAGTGGACACCAGTGTTCCTTCCCAGCTACGCACGGGCTAACCGAGGTGTGCAACGGTGGATTCCTCTAATGCCGGCAGTAATGTGCCCAGTTGGCAAAGCTGGCTTCTGGAGCAGTGGCCTGAGTGGTGTGGAGCTGCTCTGCTCCCTCACTGCCTGGGCTTCAGGGCCTCCCTGGATACCAGATGTGCGGAGGCTGGGGGCATCTGGGCGGAGCCACAGTCCTGGCTTCTGGGGAGGGGCATTTCCGTGCAGGGAAGGAGCATAGAAGAAAGCTCTCCTCTTCCCCAGGAAATTCTGCTCCACAGCGGGTGGGAAAGGGCACAGACTGTGAGGTCAAGGAGGCAGATGTGGAGGAGAGGCCCGGGAGGCTGGAAGAGGAGAAGCTGGCCAGAGGGAGGCCACAGTCTCCCCAAGGCAGAGACTGGAGGCCACAGCTGAGAGCCTTCTGGAGAGATGAGGGGGTGTTGCTCCCAGTCCCTGAGTCCTGCATCCCCCCCCCCCTGCCTAGAGGACAGGACCTCAGCATAGAGTAGAGTGGGATCCTGCCCTCTCCCACCATCTGGCTGGATGGCTCCCATCTGCATGAACTGTGCCTGACTGGGCCCACCAATTCCTCCTTTGTCTCCCCTCTGAGGCCACCAATTCCTCCTTTGTCCCCCTCTGAGGTTACCAATTCCTCCTTTGTCCTCCTCTGAGGTCACCAATTCCTCCTTTGTTCCCCTCTGAGGCCACCAATTCCTCCTTTGTCCCCCTCTGAGGCTGGGTCCAGTTTGAGTAAAGGTCTTACTGGGGAAGAAATCTGTTTACCTGGCTGTCCTCCCTGTGGAGATGACCCCAAGGCCACACGTGGTCAAACAGCACGGCAAACACCGCAAACACCGCCACTGGGTCTCTGGCCTTCTCTCCTCCCCAGCCTCTTGCCACACTGTTATCATTTATTCCTTCAACAACCGTCTGCGCTGGACCCTGTGCAAACTCAGCTCTGCAGGGGAGCATCTGCAGATATTAATGCTATTACATTTCATTTAAATCTTTAAAGATTTACTCTGCACACAAAAAAGTCCATTTTCCACTATGTGGTTACGCACCTCTGTAGGGTTGGTGGCATTTTGCTCAATTGGGTGAGGACAGGTGACAAAGTCCCACCTCTTTTATCCCAAGGCTGTATAACAGCTCCCTACTCCCTCTTCTTTCTCTTTAAATTGGAAAAACCATAGGTTTCTGAGGTTGAAGGGAAAATCCGGCGGTGTGAGACCACTGTGGCCCAGCGAGAGCTGACCCAAGGTCGCGTGCCGTCCTCCGTTTCCCTGGGGCTTGGTGAGGCCATGGTACTAGCCCTGGAGCCCGGACATTAGGGGCAGCATTCACTGGGCAGGACGGCAGGGTTTGTTTGAGGGATTCCCACCCCATGCGAGGGCCTGCTTGTCTCTGCACCCCCAGCCTAATCTGACTACTGCAGATGCAGTGAACAGTGTGTCTCCTTCAGTCCTCCAGTCCCTCCGGGTGGAAGCACCCAGAGGGTCTCCTGAGACCAGTCGAGGCTTGAGGAATCCTGGCAGAAGTTGCCGGTTTTCTCCTTCCTGCCTTTGGAACCATGGCTCTGTCCCTGCGCAACCAGCAGAGTCCAGAAAACAGAGCGCTTAGGGGCTGGGGGGCTGGGTCACGCAGGCTGACCAAGTCCCAGATCTTGTCCCCATCGATGGCCTGATGGCCCCGATGGCCGATGGCCGGGGCCCCTGCCCTCCAGCTCCTCCTCCCAGGCTCCCTGCTGCTTTGGGGTGGGCAGGGCAGAGCTGAGCCCTGCGGGTTAGGGCCTTCCTGCAACCAGGCAGGGGCTGGGAGGAACTGGGCTAGTGCCCACTGGCCACAGAGCAGATCCCAGCCCCATTCCTGGCCTCCTGCTCCGTGACTTGACAGGCAGGGATTTCCCAGCAGGCAGGTAGAAATGGCACTTTCAGGCACCCACTTGAGGGAAGGAACAAGGAGAATGCTCAGCCAGAAAGCATCAGTGAGTCTCCCTGCTTGGTTCTCTTCCCACGCAGCTGCCCCACAGGGTCCAACTTGGGTCACCCAATTTGCCTCTTTTTCCTGCTGTGTTGTGATTTATTTCTGATGATATAGAAGATGTAGGCTCAGTCTCTTATGTGAATTATCCTTTGATGACTTCCTTTTAAGAATTTAAAATAGCTCCACCTCCATTCTGAAAGGTGTACTTGTGCCAGGCTGAAGCAACAAACTGCCCAAGACACAGAAAAACCAAGACCTTGGTGACCCCATCTCCCAGCCACGGCCACTGTGACACTGGGGACCCTGTCCTGGCAGATTGCATTCACACGTCTGTGAAAACCTGTCAGTGTGCTTCAGGGTCTCTTGAACCAAACTAGGAAGGGACAGGGCTGAGTTTTAGCTCACTCTTCCTCCTCCTCGCATTTGGGTGCTCGGCCAGCACCAGCAGAATCACGCTGTCAGGTCTGGCTGGGTCAGTTTTCCAAGCTGTCTAGTATTTTGCTACTGACACAGAACTTTAAAAAAAAAAAATCAATTCCTGGGGGCTGGAACGGTGGCTTGGCGGGTACAGCGCTTACCTGGCACATGCAAGTACGCGAGCTCAAACCCCAGTACCAGGTACGCAACGAAGTTTCAGAAGACCAAAAGCCACATGAAAAACTAAATAAAAATTGATTCTCTCTCTCTCTCTCTCTCTCTCTAAATCAATTCCTGTTAGTGAATATTTTCAATAGAAAACTTTGGATATATTTGCTTTTCATTTCAGGTCTATGAACCCGATTTTTCTCTCAAATGTTTCCCTTTTCAAAAAATGTGTTTGATGTTGGTGTTGCGGGTTTCTGGAATTCATTATACATCCTCTTTTCGCCTTTTGTTAAAAAGCTAAATGTTTTTTTAACGGTGCTTTCGTGCAGCACTGGGGATTGAACCCGGGACCTTGTGCATGCCGGGCAAAATGCTCAGCCACTGAGCTGCAGCTTCAACCCAGGAAAGATGCAGGAAATACAATTAGTGCAGCTTTCAGGGAAGCTGAAATCAAGCTTGGAAAGGTCCTCGCTTAGAGTCTCTAGAGAGCTTTCCTTACACTTTATCATTCCTTCCGCAGGCAAAGATCCCCAGTGCGCAAGGGAGGTGCTCTGATCTTTCCTGCCCACTTTTAATGTGCTCAGCTGCCAAAACCAACATCAAATTCGAAACTTATTTAAGGATTTTGGACCCACTAATGATGAAGATTTTTCTTTCTTTCCTTTTTTGTTTTTGTTTTTGTTTTTGGTATTGAGGATTGGACCCAGGAGTGGTTAACCATTGAGCCACATCCCTCTGCAGTGGGAAGGTCCTCCCACCTTTTTGTTTGTTTGTTTTTTGAGATAGGGTCTCACTAAGTTGCTTAGGGCCTCACTTACTTGCTGATGCTAGCCTCAAATTTACAATCCTTCTGCCTCAGCCTCCCAACCTGTTGGGATTATAGGCATGTGCACCATGCCCAGCTTTAACCCACTAATATTTGCACTTTATAAAACTCATTTTCTTGCTTCAAGGCGGTTTTTAAAGTGTGGTCCTGCTAGGAATGGGGGCACACACCTGTAATCCCAGCGGCTTGGGAGGCTGAGGCAGGAGGATCGCAAGTTCATAAGCCAGTTTCAGCAACTTAGTGAGGCCCTGTCTTAAAATTTTAAAAAAGTAAAAAGGGCTGGAGATGGGGTTCAGCGGTTAAGCACCCCTGGGTTCAATCCCTGCTACCAAATAAGTAAAGTGTGATTCTTACTTGAAGGCAAAACAATTTTTAAATATAATATTGAAATGCCAAGATAAAACCAGTTTCTTTCCCTTTGATGTGAAAACATTCTGTGCTAACAACAACAAAAATCTTTTTGGGAACAAAACCAGAGTTCCAGCCAAACCTCTCCAAAAATCATATTTCGGATGAGTAGCGGACTCCATCGTGCTGCGCTTTGTAGCATACATCTGTTAACGTGTTGGCAAATTTTTAAAAGCTTGACATTGAGACTGTGTGTTTTTATGCAAGTCTATGTTCGTGAGCTTTATTCCGCGGGGTTTCTCACCACATATCTGCTTTCCTGGGCCAAAAGATTTATTTCATTCCAGCGAATAAGGTTTATTCTGAAACACGTATTTTAAACTTGGAATAGTAACGGTCCTCTCGCTTGGGAAGAGTTTGAAATGTAATCCTGAGGGCGGGGGATGGTTTCAAGTTGTGCCTGTATGGGGACCCTGTGAAGATCCCAGGCAAGCACTGTAATGAGAACCAGCTGTCGGCTTCCTACACCCTTCACGTTCCGAGGGTCTGCGATTGCATGCGCTGAAGAGGAAACAGCCCATTACTTCTGTTTCCTGTGTGTACCGTCCCTAAGACGGGCCAGGTCCTCAATGGGAAGAGCCCACCCGCACGCCATCACCCTGCCACACTGTCCCCGCAAGCTGCTTTTCTGTTCTTGATTTTATGAATTATGTGGCCTCTGCCATGGTTCATAACATTTTCACTTTTCTCTGTTTCCTTAAGGTGAAGTCCTAGAACGAAATGAGTCGATCAAAGGGTCCCAAATATTGAAACCGCTCGTCCTCACTTTTTGAATCGACAAAAAGCAAGCTTACATTTATGCACCCCTGGGCAATGGGTGATTCTGAAAAGGAAGAAAAAATTGTTTTGTTTTGTTTTTTTTTTTAAGAGAGAGAGAGAAAAAGAGAGAAGCAATTTTATTTAGTTTTCCATGTGGCCTTCATCACTCCGACACTTCATTGCGTACATGGTGCCCGGGTTTGAACCTGAGTACTCGCGCACGCTGGGCCAGCGCCGTAACCGCTGAGCCACCGCTCCAGCCTCTGTTTTAATATTTTCAAAGGTTAAAAAATATGCACCTCATTCTTTCCTGGCATTGCTGTGATGAAGTGTGGCCGGACTTCCCGCACGCTGTAGCCACCTTCGCTGCTTCTCGAGACCCATGGTGACCGTGCGTGTCCCGGTCCATTCTTTTCTTTCTGTTAGAATGTGTGCGTCTCTTCTCCATTTCGTAAGGTCCTTGGGAGCCACCATCGTCATCCTTTAGCGCTATTATTTGCGACGTGATCTCCCCACACTGCTATCAGCCTCTCTGTCCCGTTTGGTTTTTGGCGCCCGCCAAGAGGTTGGGTTTCCTGCTGCCATCTCTCCCATGCCATTCACCTATTGAGACTGCATTTCCTACTTACCTGACTGTTCCACCTCGATTTCCGTAAGTCTTTTTTCTTTTTAATTCACCTGGAATTATTCTGATTAAACGCAACTTGGCTTTCCCCAAATGGCTGATATCATTTCCATTACAGTGACTGAAATTCCTTCCCCCGTTGATCTGGGACCTGGGAGGTTTTACCTCACCCTCGGGGCCATGCGAGTCTATTCCTTCATTTGTGTCTTCTTGAACCAGTTTCATACTGAGACTTTATCTTTTCATGTCTCCGTAATCATTCCCTCTTTTGAAAAGTCTTAGTGACTGTCAACCATCGATTCAGGCAGATGAACTTCAGAACTGACACTTCTCCGCAGGTCCCTTCTGCTTGGTACTGATATGCTCAGTGTCCCCGTACATGTTTCTGGGGCATCTCTGGTTTTCTTCATTTTCTTGTATTGTTAGAAATGTGATTTCTCAGAAATTTCTTGTAAGGGCTGCCAAGCGATTTGCCCACCACCGGCCTGGCACCCAATGCTGAATACTGTGGGCACAGCGGGGAGCAGGCACTTCTGCTTGTTCTCTGCTTCTTGTCTACATTGCTACTGCTGAACCCTATTACAAATTCTGATAGTGTTTCAGAGGACTGTTTGGGGTTTTCCTGGTGGGTCCCATTTCCAAAACCATGCGACTTTCGCCTCTTGTGGTGGGGGCTGAACACTTGCTTCCCTCCATGTCCTCTGCAGTGTCTAAGTTTGTACTTTTAGCTGGTGTGTTGATAAAGGCAACTTGTCTGCCTCTTGATTTGAGTGGGGCTGCTTCTAGTGTCCCAGCTTAGGTTCTGTTGTTGCTGGCGGATTGAAATAGCTTTTTAAAAAATCTTGTTCAGAAAGTGTCCCCAGTGGACCCACCGTAGGATCCAGCTGTCCCTCTCCTGGGTATTCTCCCAGAGGAGTTAGAATCAGCACATGACAGAGACACAGCAATATCCATGTTCACAGCAGCTCAATTTATAATAGCCAAATTATGGAAACAACCCAGATGTCCCTCACTGGATGAATGGACCCAAAAACTGTGGTACATATATATCATGGATTTCTACTCAGCAATTAGAAGAATGATATTGCAGCCTTTGAAGGTAAATGGATGGCTATGGAAGAAACCGTGCTGAGTGAAATCAGCCTAACCCAGAGAACCAAGGGTCGAATGTCTTCACTCATCTATGAGGCTGGAGCTAGACCCTGGCCTGTGTGAAAGGTGGTCAATCTCATGTATTAGACCCAGCAAAGGCTTAGTGACACACAACCTAGGGCTTTCGTAGGTATGTATGGGAAGGACTGGGAGGGGGTTGATGGGAAGGAGGAGGGGGAGGGAGGATAGGGAGGGATCTAGAGGGTAAATCTGATTTACAAATAAATACACATCATGTTACTTTGGATGCACTTTTGATTGTACAAAAACTAAATTTCTTAATTAAAAAAAAAAAAGAAGAAAAGCAAGTGTCTCCAGAGGAAATGTCAGAACTACAACCAACTCCTGTGCTTTGTTTTTGAAAGGGCGACCGAGTGTGAGTGTGCATCTCAGGCAGGGAGGGCACGGAAGGGCTGGGCAGGGCGGGAGCTCAGTGCACAGCCTTCCATTCGGCTCGGTTCTCCACGCTGCAGGAATTACTTTGCTTTAAATGCCAGCAGCAAGAGCCAGCGCACGGGGTTGGGGATTTAGCTCAGTGGCAAAGCGCTTGCCCAGCACGCGCAAGGCCCTGAGTTCGGTCCTCAGCCCTGAAAAAAAAAAAAAAAAAAAGCGAGTTAAAAAAAAAAAAGGTAACAGCACACACACAACCTTTTCCTTCTCATCTCCAAATCAGTCTACGCGCATGACTTCCTTTTCGGGCACCGCAGCACCCATCAGCCCTGCCCCAGGGTCCTGGCGGCGGCGCCTGCATCCCGCCCCCGGCCCGGGTCGCCTGCCTCGACCTCCCTCAAGTCCCCTGGGCAGAGCCCTCGGTCTGGGCTGCCTGGGGTGGGGACAGCTCTCTGACTGCGACCCCGAAGTCTCTCCGAGCCACGTTTGCCCCTCGGTCCCGCCAGGTCGGTTTTTTAAACAATGAAGAGGGAGATTCGCTCCCCCCTCCCCCGCGCCGCCAAGTGGACGCTTCGGGAGGGGACGGACCCGCTCACTGCGGGGCAAAGAGGGGGGCGGGGAGGGGAGGGGCTTCGCATAGCCCCGCCCCAGCGCGGCCCCTGCCCCGCCTGCGTCCCAGACCCTTTCTGGCCCCTCTCGCTTGCCGTCGCTACCCAGCATGCTCCGCGCAGCTGCTCCAGGAAGTGGGCTTGGCGTCCTCGGAAGCCGGGCGTTCGTACCCGAAGCTCGCGGCGCCGGGAGGCCGGAACCTGGCAGGCAGGGCCGGCGCCATGGCCGGCGGTCAGGACATGTTTGACGCCATCGTGATGGCGGAGGAGAGGTGGGTGACTGCCTGGGAGGGCGGCGGGGGAGCACCGCGGGCGGGACCCGGGCTGAGCGGCCCCCCGGGTACGCAGCGGAAAGGCCGGGCCTGCGGGTCGGGGTCGCGGCCGCCGCTCGTCCCGGGTCCTGCTGAGACGTGGCGGGTGGTGAGGTCTTCGGAGCGTTTGGGAAGCGGCTCAGGGAGTGGAGCTCTAGACTCCGAACGCGGGCTCCCGACCCTGGCTGCAGCCCAGGCACCTGGGGCAGTTTGAGAAGTTGGCTCCTGGGCTCGGTTCATCCGCAGCTGGGGCTCTGGCCCCTCGCCCCCGAGGACTCACTCGGGGCGGGCGGGAGCTGGGACTGAAACCGGGCCTGCTGGCTTGAACTTCAGGCTTTCCGCTTCCTCTGAAGGCGGCGGATAGCAGAAGAGAGGGGAGTTTTCCCTGTGCTTTCTCAAGTGCGCTTCCTCCCCTCCACAGGTTCCACGGGGAAGGGTATCAGGAGGGCTACGAAGAAGGCAGCAGTTTGGGTAGAATTGAAGGAAGACAGCATGGCGCCCTGCACGGAGCCAGAGTTGGATCCGAGGTGAGCGGGAGCCTGGGCTCGCGGCGGCTTCTGGTCCACTCCCGGACGCCAAGCCTCCCATGTGAAGCCCTCCTGGTAGGCCACACAGGGTTTGGCCAGGGAGGTATTCCTAGAACGGACCGCTGAAGGCTGTCGCTCTGTGCGACTGGAGGATGAGAAAAGCCCCCTGCCACCTCCATTCGCATTGGAGGCCGGTGCTGCCTTCAGCCAGCTGCAGCTAAGTGGTGCCCGTGTTTATGCTGAAATTCCAGAGTCCATGCTCGCTCTTCCCTTGTGGCCTAGGTTGGCCCTCTTACTGGGAACTGGCCTGCATGGCAGAGATTGAGGTGAGGCATGGAGGCAGTGTTGGGTGCCTCTGGCAGAAGATCAGGAAGTCAGCAGCAGTGTGGCTGGGGTCTGACCCGGGGTCTCGGGAGGCCACACCCAGGATGTCAGCCAGGGCTGCAGCTCCTCAGAAGGCTGGGCTAGCGCCGGAGGATCCACCCCTAAGGTGGCACACATGGGGCAGTGGGGAGGGACCTGTCCACAGGGCTGCTTGGTGTGCTGGTGACACTGAGGGAAATGGTTGAAGAAAGCAGGGCAGAAGTCACGCCCTCTCCTTGCCTCCTCGTTCACTGCTGTACAGTCCACTCTGGTAGTGTCAAAGGGACTGCTCAGGGCGTGGATACAGGGGAGGAGTGTCACCACGGGGGCTACAGCCCCTCCGATTGTCTGGCTTCCACAGTCCCGTACTCCGGGCCCTTCCAGAACTCGAGCAGAAGCACAGCTGCCTTCCTCCCGCCATGCTTTGTTTGGTAATTGGGTGCAGTGAGGCCGGCTGCTTATTAATCTCACTCTCCAGTGTCTTTTTCAACGTGCAGATCGGGTGCTATCAAGGCTTTGCTTTCGCGTGGAAGCATCTCCTGCACAGTGGTGCCAGCGAGAAAGACAGGTGAGCTCAGAGCGTCCCTCTCATCTCAGGACCTGGGCCGGGAGGAGCGCTGGGTTCACAGTGCACTAGCAATGACTTTGAGTCCTGGTGGATCTCAGTTTCCTCTGCTGTTAAGTGGAAATGATGATGTCAAACCTGCCTGCTGTTAGAGGAAATGGTAACCAGCAGGTGCTGAGCACATCTTGGTCATTCATCGCTGGTGTTTCACTTCTCCAGAGTTCTCCACTGTCCCCCAGAGTCTAGGGCACAAATGCTTGTAGACGCAGTGACAGTACAGTGGTGCTCCAGCGGATTCTGTCTTACCCGTGCCTCCTCGCTGAGCTAGCTGGTAGGCAGTCGTCTTGGTGTGGCTCTGGCTTAGGAGTGCCGACTCCCACGTGCACAGTTTTTAAGGTAGCCGCCCAAGTGCATCTCAGTGTGCCTCTTAATGTGTCGGGCTGGATTCTGATGCCGGGAGGTGCCGATGTTGGCACTGTTTGAATGGTCCAGCCTTGTAAGCCCATCTTACTGTGTCCTGCAAGCCTGTCACCTACCCCCTCCTCAGGCTAGAAACAGCCCTGCAACTCTCAGGAGCAGAGAGAGTAGACTGAGGCTCAGACGCCACAGATTTGTGTCACCTGGCGGCTTGGCCTAGTGTGGGAGGGGATAATAGGGCAGGGAAGGTGGCTTCTCCTATCCAGGCAGCTTGTTCTGTTCTGTTCTGTTTTCTTTCTTTCTTTCTTTCTTTCTAGAGGGACAGTGAGAGAGAGAATCAGTTTTATTTAATTTTTCACATGGCTTTCGTTGCTCTGACACTTAGTTGTGTACATGGTGCTGGGGTTTGAACCCAGGTCCTTGTGCATGCCACGCAAGTGCTGTAAGTGCCAAGCCATCGCTCTAGCCCCTCCCCTGTTCTTTCATTTTTTTTTTTAAAGAGGACAGTGAGAGAGAGAATCAATTTTTCATTGAGTTGTTCACATGGCTTTCGTTGCTCTGACACTTAGTTGTGTACGTGGGTGCTGGGGTTTGAACCCATGTATTTGCACATGCTGGGCAAGCTCCGTAACCGCCGAGCCACCGCTCCAGCCCCTCTTTCATTTTTTTGAATAAAAATATTTTGAATTTCTAGAGCCAGGGCCATATCCATAGTCAAAAGTTAGAAAGAAGATGCTGTGATTGAGTGGTTCCGGGACTGCCTGCTGTCTGCTTGTCCTCATCACCTGCCTGCTGCATTTGTGTGAGCAGGTGGGAGGTGACCGGAGGCAGGTTAGTGGAGGGACACTTGAGGGATTTTCTCTGAGTCCTTGGTCAGCAGGGCAGCTGGTGTAGTCGTTGGCAGGTTGTGCTGCCACCAGGTGGCGGTCAGAGCCCAGCTTGGCTCTCCCCACAGGTCCCCAAAGGATGAGGACTCCTCCTGCAGTCTCCCACCCCATCGTTAAAGTCTGGGTTTCCTAGACGTAGAAGAGCTCACCCACGGTGTCTTAACAGAGGGGAATGGCTGTCCTTGATGCCGGGCTGGTGGGAGCCCTGGTCCCCCTACTGCATACTCAGCCTGGAAATTTCTGGAAACTTCATCTTCACAGATGTTTGGATTTTATAAGTCAGTGTGATCTTTTTTCTTTTTGGTTCTGGGGGTAGAACCCAGGGCCCTGTGCTCTGCCGCTGACTATACCTGTAGCCCAGCCCAGTGTGATTTTTTTTTTTTTTTTTTTTTTAATGGTAAAGGGCTGAAGGGGGAAGTGCTGCTTCTTACTTTTTCCAGTAAGTTTGCGAAAGGGAGCACTGCTGTCTGGTGGCCCTCAAAAAGGAGCGGGCAGGCAAGGTCCAGGAAGTGGTGGAGAGGTGGCCCTGCAGTCCAGGCATTTGAGCTGGGTAACTCCAAGATGCTGCTGTTCCCTTCTCAGCAGCTAGCCCGGCTGAGCTCGGGGCCACCGCGCCTTCCACGTGTGCCATTGGCGTGTACCTGTGGATGTGACCTGCCTACATTGCCAGCTGGGTGTGCGGATGCTCCCCTGAGCAGCCACACGGCTGCTGGCTGCAGAGGCCTTGTGGAGGGCACCTCCTTTCCCTCACCTTGACATCTTCTTTCGGTCTCCCAGAAGCCGGGGGCTTTCTCGAACTTGCATTGACTCTCATGGTTTTGTGCTTCAAGGAAAGGTCACCACTGCTTCTTCAACGCTACCTCGCCCTTGCTGATGTGCTCTTGTGCGTCTGTGGACCCCGCTATCAGCCAGCGCACAGGGCAGAGTTGTCCTCCGGGTCACGCACAGTGGAAAGTCCTTAGGCGCTGAGCACATCCCCAGCCCTTCTTACTTTTTTTTTTTGAGACAGGGTCTAAGTTGCTTAGGACATGGCTAGGTTGCTGAGGCTGGCTTTGAACTTGTGATCCTCCTACCTCAGCCTCCCCGTCGGCTGGGTCAGGTGTGTGCCACTACATCCAGCTGGATGTGCACATGTTTGAGTGACTTTAAGCTGCCCCAGGTGAGAGCCCTGGTCTCCAGGGTCCCTGGAATCAAGGAGACCCTTGTGACTGCACTTACCCTGTTGCACACGTCATAGGGATGATCTAATCCTCTCAGCCTGTGAGCTGCTGTCAC
>PVKS010017391.1:0-42125 GCA_004027875.1 Aplodontia rufa
GGGGAGGGAATAGGACAGATATCAACACAGCTGGAGGGACGGAATAGGGGGGTTATCAATCCAGTAGGGAACCTTCAACTTCCATAACTCATACTAACAGGAGTAAAGTAGGGGAAACATGGAATCAGGATGAACCCAAAGGAGGGAGATCATGAACTGGCACCACCAGCCTTGGCTTGCTCTGTCAATATTCATGTGTTCATGAATGTGTGGTAACGATTCCCTCCTATATGTAAGATATGTTGAATGGAGTTTAAAAAAAAAAAAGGAGGCAGAAGGGAAAATGAGGGAACTGAGATAAAGCAAGACACATTCCAAGCATTTATAAGTATGTCACTGTATATTCTATAGTCATGTATATAAAAAATGTTCTTCATAGGTATAAGAATTATGACACTGTACTTGAGTTTTTTAGGACAATATAGGACCCAGAAGAGAGGCATGGGATCAGGGGATGGGAGGAAGGAGGCAGAGGGTTACAGGGGGTTATACTGACCGAATTGTATTGCTGTATTGTGTGCATCTAGGAATATGTGATAACAAATCCCATCGTTATGTTCATCTATAACACACTAATAAAATAAATTTTAAAAAACAATACCTCACAGAGATTTTAATACATGAGATGTATACATATATACACAGATATATAAATGAAGTATATGAAAACAATAGCTTTAAGGCGAGGAGAGAAGGGGAAATTGCATGTATTTTGTTGTAAGGTCTTTGTACTTTAATTAGTACACAATCACTTAGAGGTATACTATGTTGTATTTAATATGTATGCCATAAATTCCAAAGAAACCAATAAAAACACAACAGAGGTAATAAAGCAACGGAGATAAAACAGAATTATTAAAATATCAAATAATGTAAAGGAAAGCAGGAAAAGATAAAAACATAGAATATATACACAGAAAACAAATCACCAGATGATTTTCAAATCTATCATCTGTCAATCATCCCATTAAATATAATGGTATAACCACCACAATTATAAGGCAAAGATTATCAGATCAGGATGGGGGGGACAATACTCAACTCTGGGCTACTGTAAAGAAAAAACTTAAGATTCAAATTAAAAAGGAAGAATAATGTATAATATAAAATCATTCTATACTAACAAAAATTGAAAGAAAGTAAGAGTAGCTCTAACAATGTAGGTTTCAGAACAATTAACAGAAATAAAAAATGTCATTTCAAAGTGATGCAGGAATAGATTCATCAAGACACAGAAGTCAAAAACAGTTATGCATTCAGTAACAGCTTCAAAATTCATGAAGCAAAAACTATAAGAAATGCAAAGCAAAATAGAGAAATCTATAATTACTCTCTAAGATTTACACTCATCTCAAAAATTGACAGAAAATTAGTAAAGACACTGAAGATATGAATAATACTATCAACCAACTTGATTTACTAGATCGCCATAGAATACTCCACCCAGCAACAGAATATACATGTGCTTCATGTGCTTATGCCCTTTTTAAGATCATATTGGGAGCCATAAAAGAAGTTTTAATAAATTAAAAAATTTCAAGTCACACAAAGTATGTTCTCTGATGACACTTGAATTAAATTTGAAATCAGAATGAACTCTGCAAGTTCACATTTGGAAATGAAATATTACACTTCAATATAATACATGTAAAAAGGAGAAAGAGACAAATTACAAAGCATTTTGAATGAAGTGAAAACAAATATGTAAACATCATAATTGCAGCTCAATTTCTGAACTCCCCTTCTTAGAATCAAAGATTTCTTCAGAGACAATGACAGTAACAACATTTAAGACACTTTTCCAGTATTTTACATCTCAGATGCAATACCAATTCTAATCATGAATTAAAACCATGACTGTGTCATTATATCAAGAGGTCAATGTCAGTGTGACTTCCTAACTCTTACACTCATGGAATTACAGGTGGAAGCCAATCTTTTTACCACTTTTTCAAGTTGTACCTCTATGTCATCTCTGAAAAATAAAATTAATATATCGTAATATTTAAACAAATACCCAATTTCTGACCAGTTTCTGGATAATTTGACATTTCTAACACAGAAACAGGTTTCAGAGAGCTAAAGAGTTCTCATAAAAATCCAAAGCCCAAGATGAAGCAATTTAAGTCTTTTTAATGATAATGAACAGTTAAAAAAAAAACAAACATGACCAGAAATGTAAAATATTCACGTCAAAGTAAAATACAGAAAGGCTCAGAAAGTACTAATGGCCTGCAGGGAAGTTGCAGAGTTTAACCTACTGTAACGTTCTCAGGAGAAGACAACAAGAATCTAATGGCCACGATGGTAAAAGTCAATCTCATACTTGTGTAACTCTCTGGAAAATTCTCTGTGGTCTGGAAAGCCACAGCTGAGGACTTCAGCAATGGAAATGTCATTAAGATATGCTAATATCATGTGAGAAAGGATGAATCTCTGAGATACAGAAATGCCTGGCACCACTCAGGTATGTGGAATGCAAATGGGGGAAGGAGGCTCTTTTGTGGTGAGGGGTGTCAAGGAGCTATACAAGTTCTGAAAAACAATGTTTCTGTTTTTATTTATTTTTTTTAAATAGAAGTATATAGAGATTCAGGATACAGTTGAGGGGGAAACATTATCAAAACAGTAGCAATCAATGTATATAAACTTTGTTATCCAGGGGTAATGCCAAAGCATAGATAAACCACCTTGGGTTTCACCTGTTGCAGTTTCCCCCAGAAGAACTCATGCGTTAAATGGGTAGCTCGTGGAGGAATGACATCAGCTTCTGGGATGGTTCCCCCATCTTCCCAATCACCAGACTCCTATGAGTTCTTCCTATACCCTCCCCCCTGACGGCTAACCTAACAAAACCTCAAATTGAATGACTTTCAGAGTAATAGGGGGATAGCTCTCTAGGATACTTGGAGGTGTAGGGAGGGGGAATGTTCCTGTTTTTAGAGAAGTCATAAATCAGAAACCTTAAGGGTAGTTTCTGTTAATGGAGACACCTGAAGGCCTTGTCCTGATTTGCACACCAAAAATAGGAATGTCTATTTCAGGGAAATTCCATGAGCCAGTGTGAGAGAAAGAGAATTTTATTTAGTTTTTCATGTGGCCTTCATTGCTCTGACAGTTCATTGTATACTTGGTGATGTGGTTTGAACCTGCATCCCTGCACATGCCAGGCAAGCACTATAACGACTGAGCCATTGCTTCAGCTCCCACACTTCCATTTTAAAATATGGCTTACATCTGTTTCAATACAAAAAAGGGTATACTCAAATAAACGAGATGCATTTATATATAAGATAATGTCTATTATTCATCATTAACACCATCTCTTTTGTTAAATTTTTGTATTTTCCTTGAAAAACTTTACAACTATTGCCTGTTAGTGTTTTGCAGAAGTACTACTTCTAACAAAACAATAAGTCATCACCTACAGGATGGATAGGATACAATACTGACTCCCAGGACTGATACTGACCATAATTAAACGGAAGGGGTAACTGTAAAATTATAGGCATTGAAGTTAAAACCCATTACTCTCATTTTAAGAATGGTAAAACTGGCCTGCTGGATACTTAAAACCAAAATTTGGAGACCAAAGCCAAAGAAGTAAAAAGTCAGCCAGGATCCAGGCAGTGACAGGGCTCCACTCTAAGGGCTGCAACTCCAGGAAGTCACCTAATCTCCCAATCAGGGGGAAGGTGAGGACCTAGAGAATAGAAAGCCAAGCAGGGTAGTCTCCAAAGAGGAGGGTCATTAGAGAGGGAGATGTCCCTGATGCTTCCAAGGGAAGCCATTTGTGGTCAGCAAAACCCTGATCCATCCTGAAAGATGGCACAACTGGTAGAAGAGAAACTGAAAGAGACAAGAGGCTTCTCAGAAGTTCCCAAGAGTGACCTGAGGAATCTCAGCTGACTCTTATAAAAGATAGGAACAAGATCAATTTTGACCAATTTAGTCTTAAAAATCTAGAAGGAAAGTACAATAAAAGCACAGTCATACATAGACATTTAAAAGAAAAGACAACTTTTTAATGTAACTTGGGCCATATATTTGTGTCAGCCCTACCAAAAGTAAGACAGGAAGCTATAAAGAAAAGGTCCTTGTACTGCTCTGTTATTTACTAATATATTTTTAATTAGTGTTTTGTTGATGCACATGGTGACAAGATTCACTATGGTATGTTCATATATCAACCTAAGAAAGTTAAGTCTGATTCATTCCAAGAACGTTCCCTATCTCATCCTTCCTCCCTCTGTTCCTTTCCCTTTGTCCATTCCTCTGATCCTTTCCTTATTTGGGGTTAGCTTACACATATCAGAGAGAACATTCACTCTTTGACTTTTTGAGTCTGATGTATTTCACTTAGCATGATATCCCCAAGTTCCATCCATTTGCTGACCAACACCATAATGTCATTCTTCCTTATGGTTGAGTAATACTCCATTGTAGATACATATCACAATTTTTTAATCCATTCATCTGTTGAAGGACACCTTGGTTGATTCCATAGCCTAACTATTGTGAATTATGCTGCTATAAACATGGATGTGGCTGCATCACTGTAGTATGCTGATTTTAGCTCCTTTGGGTACATACTGAGGAGTGGGATTGCTGGATCCAATGATGGTTCCATTCCTAGCTTTTTGAGGAATCTCCACAATGCCTTCCAGAGTGGTCGTAGCAATTTTCAGGCCCACCAACAATGTATTTCCCCACGTCCTCGCCAATTTATATTGTTATTCATTTTCTTGATAATTGCCATTCTGACTGGAGTGATATGAAATCTGTAATTTTAATTTGTATTTCTGATTGCTAGAGATGTTGAACATTTTTTCACATGCTTGTTGACCATTTTGTATTTCTTCATTTGAGAAGTATCTGTTTAATTCTTTTGCCCACTTATTGATTGGGTTACTTGTTTTGAAGGGGTTAAGTATTTTGAGTTGTTTGTATACCCTGGATATTAATGCCCTGAGAGGCAGTGGCAAAGATTCTCTCTCATTCTGTAGGTTCTCTCTTCATCCTCTTGATTTTTTTTCCTTTGTTCTGAGTTAGTTTTTCAATTTGATGCCTTCACACTTATTGACTTTTAACTATTTCTTCTGCTTTGGTAGTCTTGTTAAGGAAGTCAGTTCCTGAGCCAAATGTGTTGGAGTATTGTGCCTACCTTTTCTTCTAGTAGGTTCAGAGTTTCTGGCCTAATTCCTAGGTCTTTGATCCACTTTGAGTTGAGTTTTGTGCAGGGTGAGAGGGGTTAAATTTCACTCTACTACATATGGATTTCCAGGTTTCCCAGCACCATTTGTTAAGGAGGCTGTCTATTCTCCAACCTATGTTTTTGGTACCTTTGTCAAGTATGAAGTAACTCTTTTTGTGGTTTGTAGGACCACATTTTCTTAATAACCAGAAACTAGAAGATGAATGCATGATTGCTCATATAAGGAGAGTTGCAGATAAATGAGAAAATTTGATTTATGAAGTTAAATGGTGCTAATTTAAAGTAATAATAAGGCCATCATAGGACTTATCCAAATATGGCCACCATCAATTCCTTCTCTCCATCAATGAGCGTGTCACTCTGCTGGTCAAGATGTGTACTCCTTGAATGTGGGCTGGCCTTGAAACTTGGGTAGAATTGACACTATGCCAGATCTAGTCCTAGCCTTTAAGAGACTTGGTGTTGCTGCTTTCCCTCTCAAATTCAGGTGCAATTTAAGAAGTCTGACTCATCTGAGACCACCAAGATGTTAGCAGGCCCCAACAAGCCTTGTGTGCAAAGGATTCATGGAGAGGCAGCAAGGCAAAGGACATTTCAGAGAAGCTTTCTTGGAACTTCCAGTCCATACAAGAAGAACTAATGTAATGAAGTGGATCAACTCAATTGACATCACATAAGGCCAAAACACTACCCAGCCAAACCCTGTCAATCCACAGAATCACAAGAAAACAGCATCTTTAATGTTGGAGCAATTGCGAACTGAAACAGTCTAAACTTACCAACGGTTTATCAAAATATCTTCCCTATTTTAAGAGATTATTATTTATATGTGTGCACTAGGAGCTGTAATTATAGGAAGATTTTCTTTGTAGGACAACTCCAAATTCAAAGGGATCCAGACAATGAAATCAGGCAGAACACCTCCATTAGTAGGATGATTCTCTTATCTACAAATGAATTTTTTAAAATTTTTTCTGACAACCCATAGAAGAACAACTTGTAATTTATTTCTCTCTTTCAGGAAACCTAGATTTATTACCCAAAGCCACTTTGCTAATATTTTTTCCTGTCCCTACTCAGAGCTGATATTTAAGACACCATCATAATCAGCCTCTTCAAATTCATAACTTCATTGGGATTTGATTTATGACCTAAGAATATGTTGGAATCAGGGCTTTTTCTTCCCTTTCATGAATAATAAATTAATTACTCTTAACTAGTGGCCAATGCTAAGATGCCAGAAAATAGTTCTAAAAACACAAGATAATTCAATAGACAGAGTCCCTGAAATGCTTGGCCTTCCCTTTTGAAATTTTTTCTTTCCTTAGAGTAAAACTTTTTCAGTCTTTAAATGACTTAGTGGGTGATCTTGTTATCACCTTCAACTGATTATGGAATTTTAAATTTTCTCCAGGACCCACCCATTTCCCACACACTGCATGAAACAATTCTGGGCATTAAAGCTTTTCAGGTCTTCAGTAACATGAACCCACCTCCATTAACTAGGTGAAAATACTCTTCTGATTTGCTGACCATGACCTTATTCTTAATAGCCTTCATTTAAGTCACCACAGCTTTCCCTTACCACCATTGCAAGACATTTATTTACTGGTTTATTTTACTCCATCATTTATCTTCATAAAATAAGTTCTAAATTAAACAAAATCTAAATAGCAGCTTCTAATATCCAGGCCAAAATGACTTAACTTTTCATCATACCATGACCTGATTTTACATCCAGAGAGCATTCACTGTCATAAACATCTTCCAGAGAGAATGAAAGAGAGAAATTTGGGTTTTAAAATTTAAAAACCAAAAGAAAGAGGAAGGAAGCAAAGAAAGAAAACTTTCAGTAATTTCAAGAATACTTAATAGGAACCAATAATGTTTCAGTCACATCCTGAGTTGTAGGTATATCAAGATCAGTCTCACACATAGGATATTCATGGAGGAAGGAGGAGCGGGTTCTGAGCAGTGACATGACACACTGCAGGAACAAAATCTACGACAATGAAATATGTACTGTAAACAAATGGGAATGGAAGACTGAGCATGCACAGATGAAGTTGGGCAGGGGCAAGGCAAGCATGCCTAACATAAGCCGGGAAGCATCATGTGTCTTCAGGATATAGTAAGAACATGTGCAATCAGCGGGTCCCAGAGAGAAAGCTATAGTTCATATATATTGTATATACTATATATATCATATACACTAGTAGACACACTCCCTATGTAAAATATTAGTATGTACACACTAATATATAAAATATTAGTAAATTATATTAGTTTCCTACAAGGTACTATAACAAACTATCACAAACTGGATGGTTTCAAACAACAAATTTTTTTCCTCTCTCAGTTTTGGAGGCCACAAATCCAAAATCAAGACATCCACAGAGCCAGTTCCTTCCAGTGGCTCTGAAGGACAATATGTTTTAGGCCTTTCTCCAAGCTTCTGGTAGTTGCCGCCAATATTTGGTATTTCTTGGCCTGTGGATGCATCACTCCAATTTCTGTCTCCATTGTCACATGGTCTTTGACCTTGCATGTATGTCCTTTTAAGGACACCAGTCACTGGATTCAGTATCCAGCCTAATCCAGTACACCTTATCATAACTACATCTGCAAAGAAAAACCCTCCAAATAAGGTAACAGGTGTACATGAATGTTCAGGAACACTATCCAACCCAGTACAGAGAACATGCTGAGGAGTCACATCCATAAGCCATTCACTCTATTTTATTACACTGAATGTTAAAACTGTATTAGGTCAGCCCTCGTTTGGGTTTTTACATACATACATTTATTAAAAGAGAAAACATCATGTATTAGTCTGGTCTCATTATTATAACAGTATACATGAATCTGGGTTACTTTATAAAAAAAAGATATTTACTTAGTTCACAGGTCTAGAGGGTCAAGAGCCTACATCTAATGATGACCTTCTTACTGCAGTGTCTCAAGGCAATCCAGGGCATCATGCAACAAGAGACAGGGAGCATACATGTGATTTCTCTGGTCTCTCACTTCTCAGAAAGCTGCCAGGATTCAAACATGGGGACTTCATCTTGATGACTTTAAAAAAGGCCCCACCTCTAAACAACATAGTCAAATTTCCATCCCCTTTATACATCACAATGAGGATGAAATTTCAACACATGAACCCGTAGGGGACACTCAACTATATATCTAAACTACAGCACATCATATAGCTACTGTAAGTGGGAAAAAATTGTTTGCCATACTATAGGGTATCCATGAAATGTTTAAATTTTAATTAAAAAAACTTTAACAATGAAATACACAAAATAAACTGCTTTATAAAAATACAAAGTAAAGAAATCCTCAGTGATGAGTCTGGAAATGCTGATGACCATTTACAATATTTGACTTCACTAGGTTTTCAAAGATGAGATTTCACATCAACTGAACTATTCTCCGACAGGTAGAGATGATCCTGATTTACGACACTAAATATAATGTCCTCTAGATTCTTGTTGTTACTAATATAGGATCTCCTTTTCCTTTAAGGTTAACTATTATTCTATTATATGTGTATACATTGATTCCGTTAAGCCAAATACTGAAAGAAAAAAATGCTTCATGATCTCATTTATATGGAACCTAAAAAAGTGGAATTAATAGAAGCAGGAAGGAGAATGGTGATTATTAGGGGTAGCTGAAAGGAAGAGATGGAGAGATGTTGGTCAAAGTCTACAGGATAAGTTCTAGAGATCTAATGGGCAACACAAGGCCTAAGGTAGTAATACTGTGTTTTATATCCGAAATTTTGGGAGAGTAGATCTGAAGTGTTATCAAATACACACAGAACAGTCCATCTCTGACATCAAAAACCACCTGATCTGGGCATTGCATCCTGTTCTACTTCAGGATGTTTCCAATTATTTGGCAATATCAGAAACGCAATGGAAGAAAGAGCCTCATACGCTCACTTCCACCATACAGCATGAGAAAGTCCCCAGGAGGACCTGCCAAAATGCCTTGCAAGTGCCCTCCCACAATGTTTGAAACACTGTGGTTGAGTTCTTCCATGGGTTCACAGCCAGGTCTTCCAGACAAAGCTTTCAATGCTGTTGGACAGATGAAGGGGGCTCAAGGACTGTGGGTGTAGCTGCTACCATTTATTCCTATTTTCAAGCACTGTATGAAGCTCATAATATGCATTTTCTCACTGAATTCACAATTCCAAAGTAGCTACTATTATCAACTGCACCTGTAGCTGGGGAAACTGAGGTTCAGATAGGAAATTAGACTTGGCTGAAGCGTTTGCTGTCCAGTTAACAAAGACACACAACTCCACCCCAGCTGGGTTAGCTTCTAGCATCTGTGACCTCTTGGGGACCTGAACCAGAATTTAGGCTATAATGCAGTCTCACTGTTCTTGTGCCACCTCACCTCCAAATCCCAGCATTGGGCTCAGGCACAAGTCCATAATTGCTTTTACCTAGGAAATCTGAGGCTGTTGGGAAATCCATGGTAGGGTGAGTGGCCAGTGGAACATTAAGGGGAGAACAGAATAAAGGAAAAGGGTGGAGGTCTGAAGAGTCAACATGGTGTAGGTTTCCAGCCTGAGCAACTGGGGGATGCTGACCCCATTAAAGGTGAAAAGGAGTAAAGGAAGAGGTGTCAGGGAGATCATTGGTGGTGCTTTGGAGGCAGGGCACAGCCCATTAGAAATGACTATTAAGCAATTGGAGCATGAGACAAGCTCTTCCCCAGAAACAGTAATGGAGCTTGGAGATGGATATACTCAAACAGAAATCTCATGAAGAGTAAGATAACTTCCTGAAGAAAATATCAGCAAAGTACAGCCTTTACAAAGCAGAAAAGAAACAAAAGAAATGGGGGAATGAAGGTACATGGTCAGAAAAGAAGGGGAGCAGAGGGGACTCTCCTGGAGGACACAGCCATCACTACCTTCAAGGAGGGATGATCTCCTAGGTTAGATATTGCAGAGAGGTCAAGGAGGGAGAAGACTGGAGAGAAGCCTGCAAGTCAACCAGCAGGGGGTTGTTCTGGACCCTGAAAAGGTCATGTACTGCAGAATAGGATGCCAAAGACAACACACAGGGCGGTGGAACAATAGGAAGGGAAGGGAATGTGGCAGGCAGACATCCAAGGAACTTAGCTGTGAAGAAGTCGGAGTAGGGAACAGAGGAGTAATTTAAGTCAGAGTTGACTTGGTAAGAACAGGGTCATTGGTTGTATTTCAAGTTAGAGCAGAAGCAAGTCACCAAAGGGTGGTAGAGACTGAAAGCAAGAAAAAGAGAAAAATCATCTTGAGACACACAGAAGAATGAGTCAAAGGCCAAAATGAAGAAAATCACCCTTTCTCTGAGGTAGCAGGCAATAGGTGAAGAAAAACCAGGCAGGACTTGGGGAGAGAAGCTGAAGTCCTGTAGAATGTGGAAGCCACATCCAGGTACCATTTGCTATCAACTTCAGAAGAGGTCAATGGACAGCTGCAGTTTGTGTCCATCCCCCACAAGTTCATGTGTTTGAAACTTCATCCCCAAATTCATGCTAATGTTATTTGGAGGTAGGGCCTGGGGAAGTAACTAGGATTAGAGGAGCACGTGAAGGTGCCACCCCATCGATACCATCAGTAAGCAGCTTTATGAGAAGAGGAAGGAAGACCAGAGGTAGCGCACTTACTTGCTCTGTCTTCCCATGTGAACTGTACACTTTAAAAGGGTGCATTTCACGGAATCTGAATTCCATCTCAATAGGGACACAAGGAGAGGAGAAAGGAAAGCAGTCACTCTTTGGGAACTCAAGATCTAGGATCCCTAGCAGAAATGACATCTGCAGCAGGGCTTGTTTTGGGTGGAGCCAGGGAGGAAACACAGCCTCTGCCAAGCACTCATTCTGAATGAGACCGAGATAGGAAGAACTTCCAGGCTTCTCCCCACTATTTTCTGCCATGGGCCAAGCCAATCAATTAATAAGAGAACCTGAGAAACAGAATTGGCAGTTAGCTCTGTAATACTGAGAACAGTGAGGAAAGGTTGGTCAGGGTGTGGTTCTGAAAAGAAACAGGCAAATGCCTGACACAGAACCCAGTACCTTCTAAGAAGAGACTCTTGCTGGGCACCATGCCACAGGTGCCCAGCTGTAATCTAGTTGCTGTAATCCTAGCAACTAGAGAGGCTGAAGCAGGAGGAACACAAGTTCAAAGCAAATCTGGATGATTTAGCAAGACCCTGTCTCAAAATAAAAAAATGAAAGGCTGGGGATACAACCCAGTGGTGAAGCACCCCTGGGTTCTATCCAGAGTACCAAACCAACGAAAGAAAAGAAAAAGAAACTCTTCCCAGTTAAGACTATTAACACAATCTAGCCAATGAGTGGTAGTATTACTTGTGAAATCTAACACAAACCCTCAATGAGAACTTTGGGGAGGATAATAGAGGAATAAGAGGAGGACAAAGAGGACAATTATTTCAGTAGTAGTTGAATCATTAAAATGGAAAAGCCAATCTTACCATAAACTAAATGGACACTCCCATTCAGCCTTATGTTCCACAAACATTGAGCATTCTAGAGGCACAGGGAAAATGACAATATCCTTGCCCTCAAGGAAGTTATTAAGGAACTTTCAATCTATGGAAGGGGAAAAATACTATTCAACCTTGGTTAATTAAAATAAATTCAGGGATCATAACCAATTGGGAAATACTTATTTATGCATTAATTTCTTTTTTAAATTTTAGTGAGGAGTTGTGTTGTACAATCATAAATGCATATGTAGCAACAATGTGATATGCCCCTGCTCCTAATCCAGAATCACCTCCACATCACCTACACTCCCTTCCTACCAAGTACTTTGAAGGGTCTAATATTGGAAGGGTGCGTTCTGGAGAAGCTCCAGATTAGCCTCATTCTGTCTGCATCTCTGCCTCCAGCCATGCTACGGTTTTCTTGAACTACATTCCACAGACACCTGTCTCCTGCCAATGCCAGCACTGTTCACTTTAGTGTATCGCGAGGAATGCCCCTTAAACACAGAAGAGAAGCTGTGGTTCAAATTTCCCAGTAAGAACAACTGGCGGGGGGGAGGGGGGGACAAAGTCCAATTTAGACTAACCCACGCTTCCATAAACCCTTCAGGACATTTAAAATCCCCAACCAGATATAGCTCCAGAACAGTCCTGACACCTGGCTGGCCACTTATTCTTCTCACATCTCTGAGCTGTGGCACCTTGCTGTTCACTTCATCCCTCGAATGGTGTTGGGAGAAAATCGACCCTTACAGACATTAATACGAGCCGAGGCTAGATTCCTGCTGACTATATGAATGCCTTTAATCTAGGGTGTATGTCATACCTTGAAGAAATCCTAAAACAGAATTATTAAAGATGTCTTTCTTAAAAAAATATATAAAGGCAGGAGATTCTTTTTTTCCCTTTGTATAAGCAAGTGAATCACAAAGGCAAATTTCCTTTTCTTGCTTAAGGCCAAAACAATGTCAAATAAAATAAAGCAAAAGATAAACACGTACCTCTGAGGCCATACTTTCCTTATTTCCACCTTTCCTCTTAGCTAATTCTCAATATTAACACAGTTTGGGAGGATGAGGTGATTAGACTTGAGAAGGGGCAATGGACAGAATTTAGGGGGAAAAAAAGTAAGACTACTTCCAGGTCATTGCACACATATGCAAATGTTTCCAATGATAAAATAGTTCAAGGCAACTGCATAAATAACAGAGAAGCAAATCACTATGGTGGAAAAGCCAGGCTTTTCAGTAGTTCGCTAAAGCATACCATTTACTTTGGACTCCAACTATATATCAAAACACAGCACAAACTTTTTGTGTGTCTGAAAATTTATGGCAATATAGCCAGGTCAAGCAATGAACATGGCCAATTTAATTTTTGGATCCTGTTGCTGAGAACACCCCAAGTAGGAGTTCATTTGGCTACAAGATTTCAAATAGTTTTCCTTCTTTTCAGAACTCCAAAGGAAAACTATCAACTCTTGATGATATATATGAACCAAAAAAAAAAATACAACATAACATATAATATGGCAAGTACTATTAAATATCTGAACTATATTAATATATTTGATCAATACCTTAGAATACTACTAAAACGAAGCAGTAAGGTACTACAAAGTTTTCCTCAAAAGTGACTACATGCTTCCTTTAACACACTTGATGAAGACAGTTCCCAGTTATTGATTTTCATGTTTTCATTTAATTAATAAATTTAAAATTCTAAGTTGTGTTCATTATCTCTTGATAATAATAATCAATCAAAAAAAATTATGTGTGCATTCTTGTAGTGATGTGCTGCTTTGGCTCAATATGGTCCTGTGTCCAAGCCTATTCCCAACATGACAGCCAGTGGTACTATTAAAATATAAGTTGGCACTGCTCTACTGTACACCCTGCAACAGCTGTCGACCCACCAGGAAATCCATAATGTCAATGAGTTGCTCCACAATCTGGGCACACAGCTGCCTTGGATCCAACTGCATGCCCCATAGCTTTGCACCTTCATATTGGCTATTCCCTTCGCATGAGGACTCTTCCCAATGCAACTTACTCCCTTACCAAACCTTCTGGTCTTTGCTCCAGGGCTACAGTCTCAATGAGGCCTCCTTGATCTCTGTTTAAAACTGCAAACACGCACACCCTCTACTATTCCTCCAGAAATTCCTGACTTCTCTTATATTCCATAGTATACACTGCTTAGAAATTCCACTCACTGAATAGCTTACTTATTAAATATCCTTAGTGTTTGTTTTCTGTCTTCTCTTCCCACTAGACTCTAAGCTCCATTAGGCACCCTCAGCACGGTGAACAGTGCTTGGCAACTAGCAAGCACTCAAATAAATATTGAATGAATGAATGAACCTTATACTTCTGAAATTACTCACAATGGTTCACAGAACTATAGTTCATTTGTTTTGCATTTCCATTGAATGACTACCAAAACTCAATTAACCAATTTGTTGTTGATGAACATTTAGATCATTCCCAATTTTTATTCTCCTGTTGCTTATTACTTTTATGAGCAATGCTGCAATGCTCATTTATATACATAGATCCTGTTGTACATAAGGCAGGAGTTTCTCAAAGGAGAACACACAAGAGAAAACTAATACGACTATTGATTTTGCAAATCTCAACTCCCCCAGTAGCACCCTCTTGCCTACCCAAGTGCTTGTACCAGTCTGGACTCCCCAAACTTGTAGAATTTACCTTGCTTCATACCTCACCAACACTTGCTACTGTCCAATTGCTCAAAATGGCCAGTCTATTAAGTATGCAGTGCTATCTCGCTGTTCTTTTAGTTTGTATTTATCCTATCATGAATGTGATTAACCATTTTCCCCTGCCTTTATTGGCCTATCCTTGCAAAATGCTTACTTGAGACTTTTGCCTAGACTGCTCTTGAATTGCCTATCCTCTGTTGATTCATAAGGTGTATAAAACAGGATCCAGTCAGGTTTTTTTTAAGAGAGAAGGACAATGAGTGAGAGACAGAGAATCAATTTTTGTTGAGTTTTTCACATGGCTTTCGTTGCTCTGACACTTAGTTGTGTACATGGATGCTCGGGTTTGATCCTGTGTACTTGTGCATGCTGAGCAAGCACCGTAACCACCAAGCCACCACTCCAGCCTGCGGTCAGGTATTTTTAAGGGATGAGATGTGTAATGCAGGGAACGGTTACACAGGTATTGGAAGGCTGAATGAGAGAAGAAAAAGATTTGGAGGAGGGATCCTGAGGTAACTTAGATATCAACATCAGGAAGTAGCTTTTGCTCCAGGGAGGAGGAACATAAGAGTTAATTGTCTCTGATATTGGTGCTAGGTCCTCTAGCTTTGAGGGGATCAGTTCATAACTTAGACTCAGTGCATGCTCAGACAATCCAGAGGTGAGTAGGGCAAGTGGTACAGGTATCTGTCAACTATCAAGGAGATTCCTGACTGTATACCCACTGGTACTTCTAAGTGATAGGAAGAAATCGAATGCTGGAAAAAATCTTACTCCTACCATTTATGGAACTGGGGTTGAGAATACAGAGGCCTACATACTGGCTATGCAGACTCCTTGCCCCTTAAGTAGGAATGATGTCAGCAAAGGCGGAGGGTGGGACCTTTAAAGCTCAAGTTCAATATAGGAAGACTTTTGGCCAATGTGTTAATCAGCTTTCCACTACTATAACAAAGTACCTGAGACAATCAAGTAAAAGCATTCAAGATTTATTTAGAGTCACAATTTTGGAGATGTCAGTCTGTACTCATTGACCCCACTGTTTTGGGGCCTTCGATGAGGTAAGAGTACATATGATGGGGAGCAAGCTGCTCACCTCACAGGAGCAGAGAGAGGATCAAGAGGAAAAAGAAATGGCTATTCCACAATCTCCTTCCAGGGGATATTCCCAACTACCTGACTTCCAGCCAGGGCCCAGCCCATAAAGGCTCCATCAGCTTTTAATAGCATCAAGCTGAGAAGCAAACCTTTAGTGTGCAGGCCTTTGGGGGACATTCCAGATCCAAACTGCAGCACCCAAAGGGCAGTAATATCTGGACATGCCAGAAGCAGCTGAAGGTGGCACCAACTGCAGCAGAAGCAAGGAGACAGAAAGGAAATACTTCATCTCCTCCCCACAAGCTTCCCTTCAGGTCCCCATCTGCAGAAATGAATTGGAAGCCAGTTGTGTGCAAGTTTGGATAACATCGTTTGTGCAGTCTTACTCAAGCATACCAGAGACATCCCACACAGCTTCTGGATGCTACTGCTCTGTCAGATTCTCACTACCAGTAACTTCTCCAAGCTTATGTATCTTTTTCAGTGCTGTTGCCATTTTTCTTTTGATGAGTTCTCCATTTCAATGTAATTTTTGATAGATTTTATATTTTTAAGAGAGGGACAATGAGAGAGAAAAAACCAACTTTATTTAGTTTTTCACGTGGCTTTCGTTGCTCTGACACTTGGTTGTATAAGTGGTGCTCGGGTTCGAACCTGCATCCTCACACATGCTGGGTAACCGCCGAGCCACCACTCCAGCCCCTAGCTTCTGTTTTAATGTAGACAAAACCATTGATCTTGGGGCTGGAGTGGTGGCTCAGCAGTTACAGTGCTCGCCTGGCATTCGAGAGGATGAGGGTTCAAACCCCAGCACCACATACACAATCAAGTATCAGAGCAATGAAAAACTAAAATTCTTTCTCTCAGGTCCCTCTCTTTTAAAAAAAAATTGATCTTTTCCTTTATGCTTAGTCTTTATGTGTCATATTTAAGAAATCCTGCCCAATCTCAAATTCATGAAAATAATCTATACTATTTTCTGAAAGTTTTTTGTTTATATCTTTTAAGAGAGAAAGAAAATCAATTTTAATTTTTCATCTGTTTTTTCTTTTTCTAGCACTCAGCTGTGTAGGTGGTGCTGGGTTCAGACTTGGGTCCTCTCACTTGCCAGGCAAGTGCTGTAACCATCAAGCCACTGCTCCAGCCCCTGTTTAACTCTATCTTAAAGACTCCTTAAGAATAAAATTAAAAAAAATAAAAATAAAAAAGACTCCTTAAGGTCTTTAGTGCACCTTATATTGATTTCTGTGTATCATGTAAGGTTAGAGCATTATTTTGTTCTTCCTCATTTTCATGCTCAGACGTCCCAGCACCACCCACCACAGAATTCAGCCTCCCTCTTCAGATCTGCACTATGACCCTTGTCACGTAATGAACATCCTCAGAAGTGTTGCTCTCTCTCTGTGCTGCCTCCTGCCTCTCCAGTTGCTCTGTACCTTTAACACCTCCCAAGTTTTTCAATTACTCTAGCTCTGTAAATCTTGACCTTGGTGAGCAACTTCCTGAACTGAGTCCTTTCTCATTAAGAACACTGAGGTTATTCTTGATCCTTCTAATTGCCACCTATACTTTACAAGCAGCTTAGCAAATTTCATAAAAGAAACATGTCGATATGGAATTTAAATAAATTAAATAATTTAAATAAATTAAATAAAATTGCTCTGAATCTAAATCAAAGAGGTCTCCAGTTCCTGATTTTTTTTTTTAAGGAAGAGGGACAGTGAGAGAGAGAGAAAGAGAGAGAAAGAGAAAGAAAATCCATTTTCACTTAGTTTTTCATGTGGCTTTTGCTGCTCCAACACTTAGTTGTGTACATGGTACTAGGTTCAAACCTGGGTCCTTGCACATGCCAGGCAAGTGTTGTAACTGCTCAGCCACCATAACTGCTGAGCCACCGCTCCAGCCCTCAAGTTCCTTATTAAATCCCATAAAACTTTTAAGGAGGGGTTCTTCTAATTTTTTTATGGATTGCACTGAGATTCAATTATACAGAATATTCCATTTAAATGTCTTGAAAATGCATATATTTTGCTATTGTTGGGTAGAGTGTCTTATATATGGCTAGGTCAAGTTTGTTCATTGTGTTGATCAAATATTTCTACATCCTTACAAAATTTTTGTCTCTTTGATCTACCAATTACGAAGACAAATTACTGTGATTTTATCCAATTCTCCTTGGACATCTTTCGTTTTTACTTTGTATATTTTGAAACTTTGTTATTAGGTGTATTAAGATATTTAATTGTCTTATTTTCCTAGTGAATAAGATACTTGATCATTGAGATGGTCTTCTTTATCTATAGAAATATAATTTGCTGTAAGTTTTATCCAATATTATTAGTATAACTGCATAAGCTTTCTTTTGTTTGTAATCTTCCTGGTATACTATTTTTCATGCTATTACTTCCAATCTTTATCATTATGTTCTATATGTCTTTCTTATCAATAGCAGATAGTCACATCTTGTTTATTCTTTTTTGATTTGGTACATTTTATCCTTTAATTTAGTCCATTTACATTTAATGTAGTTACTGACAGATGTTTATAATCTACCATCTCATTTTAGGTTTTATATTTGTCATTTTTTTCTCCTTTGTCTTCTTAGTGTGCATTTTTCTCTATTTTCCTCATTTACTTGTTGAGATATCTATTTTTATTTTGCTAGAGATAAAAATATGCACATAAATTTATCTAAGAAAATAGTTCAATATATTCACCCCCCTAAAAACAACAAAAGGACACTAGAAAAATTTACTTTCCATCATACACTTTGGTAGTATGGTTTCAGACTATGAAACTGTATGAATGCTGACATTTGAGTCCAAATGGACCACTCTGCTCAAAGTATTTGGTTTTCCAATCACCCTCAGCTACCTTCACTTCTCTTAATAATCCATGTTCTACCTCCTGGCTCAGATACTCTTCCTTACTTTTCATCTGGTTCCTGGTTCACAAATATCACCATTTCCCATGTGCCTTCCTTGACTAACCCCTCCAATTAGATTATTTTCCATAAACATTTCTATCTTATAATCCTTCCCACCATAACACCACCTCTCACCCTGTTTTGCCAACTTTTTTTGCCTTTTAATTTCTTGTCTACAGGGTCTTTGATTATAGGAACTAAGCCTACTGCTTCACTTTTGAATCTACAGTTCCTAGCCAATGCCTGGTACTATTAGTCACCTGACTAGTATTTGTTGAAGCAAGTCTCTTTCCTGAAATTCTTACTGGCTTTTCATTGTATTCTTACAAAATCTACAGGATCTAGCTAATTCTGAAAGTCCTATGTAAGCCTTTTTGTTAACAGGACACCACGGTAAAAATTACAGGATTTGGCCTTGCTGCTGACCAGTGTAGACACCGATATGTCTGACAGGTCGTGTATCGTGATTATACTAAGAAGATCCTTTGATGCATAGGTATACGAGTCACATCAATTGTGAATAACCCGAAGCTGTTCAGAGATGAGCAGGCTAAAGCACACATACTTGTTACCTTTGAAGTGAAATGATAAAAAAAGAAAAAAAAAAACAAAACAATAGACCTCACATATGGCATGCCATTTAAATGTGGCCAGATCAACATCATCTTATTCCCAAAAAGAACAGAAAGTTCTACCTGTGGTTTTCTGGGATATCCTCCCCACTGCTGATGGGCATTGTAATCTGAGCCTATCATTCAGGATTGTCAGTTCTAAAGTAAAGAGCATGTAACTATTAGCTGCTTAAGAGTACCTTTCTACTGGCAATGGTGTTTGATATTTGCTTCCAGAAGAAATAGTTAACCTTCTATTTTTAACAATATAAAAAAACAAAAATCATAGAATTCTTATAGCCAGCAAGAATGTCAATAAGCTATTAACTCTAATCCCCACCCATGAGTAAGACATCATCTAAATTCAGTTATTCAGTAAATGTCTAGGAAAGCAGTGTCCAATCTTCCACTGGCTGAACCGACATTTTATCAGTTCCTACTATCAGGAAGTATGTCCTTGTTATTCCTCAGCTTTGTTTCTGGCCTTATAAAACACTTGGGTACTTCCTGCCATTGAAAAGGCAGTAAAAGACAACTTAGGCCAAATGAACTTGTTTCTGCATGAAGACAAACTGCCTAGAGTCAGCCTTCTGCTGCCACTTTCCATAACCTGCATCCATGCTTTGGAATTTGATGTGTAAGTGTAACTCTGACTTCTTCATTGATCTGGTGATCCAGCTGACCTCCTGGCTTTGGCCTATGAACTGTGGATTGCCCATCAACTCTCACTAAACACACTCCTGCTTTCATTATCACTCACTAGCCAAGCCTCACCCTTCGGCTCTCCCATCAGCCAGCTTAACATTCTCAAAACCCTTTATTTCATCCTTTTCCCAAACACCGCTGCATAACTAATACTGTCCTCCTGTCCCACTCACCGTAAACAGTTAGTTGAACAACTCACCCACTAAATCTCACTATTCTAGATGTATTTTGCATTCTCTGATTCTATGTTCTACCAAGATATAAAATATTTGGTCATCATCTTTCATAATCATTCCTTGGTTCTTCAAACCAAGGTAAATTATGATAGCAACACCACTAATATTAATTATATTTCTATAGATTATCACCGTTCAACTTGGCTTAATTGAATGCCAACATGTGGAGTGGCAGATTAAGGAAAAACAAACTATCATCTTTCTATTGATACAAATGGAAAGCTGAATAAGTACTTTTCTTCCCATTAAAGACAAGTCTACATACCACAAAATGAAAGGTCACACGAGCACCCAGGTAAAAGACACAAAACAAAACAAACAAAATCACCAGGATCACATTACCACCCACACACACCTCCCCACAAAACTTGATAAAATTGGTTATCTGGAGAATTTAAAATGAAAACTGATCAGAAAATAATCTTCTTGGGTAATGGATTAAATTGTCATTTCAGACAGAGAAGAAAATTAGCTAGAAGGCAGAGGAAATCACTAAAGCCACAAAAACCACAGAGAAAGCATAAAGAATTACTTGAACCCAATAGGAAACGATTCTAAAAAATAAGCATGATTTTTGCCAAGAATCAGAAAATACAAAACATAAATGCTCTGAGTCTTTTTCAAGAAATTGCTTTCTTTCCTCAGTCTTTTAATGGCTTCTAGTTTCTATTTATTCAAAATTACTCATTTAAAATCCTCTTCACATGGGGTTGTTAAGAATGTTGTCCATTTACAAGCAAAAACTCCATATACAAACACACACATTTCTGCCTTTCTTCCTGGTCTTTGTTGAATGTGTTATAGATAAAAATGCCATGAAAATGAGATCTAACACACAGGAATATCTTTGTTCATGTGAATTTTTCTTTTAACTTTTCTTTGAGACAGCAAAACACTTTTGAACCAATAGAGATTGTTTGAAAAGATATGCAAAAGACTGAAATGGAAAGTTGGACATAGCAGTGTTAACTAATAAACCTATCAATATAAAGAATTGGTCTTAGAACCTAGAAAGATAGAAAAATAATGCCGTTACCACTCTGCCCAACCCGCTTTTTTTAAAGTATTCCAACAAAAATGTTGATCAAAGACAGCTTCCTGTTAATCTTTGGTATTAATTGCCTCAACTTTCTGCACAGCAAACTGTGACTGAAGGTGTACTCAGTACTTCCTGTACTCAAAGGACTGAGGTTTATTGATACATTTGTCAAGCTGAACATGCATACAGTCCATAGGAGACTGAAAGCATGGCTAGCTTTCTTCAAGAGCTAGCCTAAGAACCTAAAAGCAATTTCAGGCTTGTTGTATTTTAGCCCTTTCTTCACTTTCATTGGCCTCAGGGTGATTTCCTGGGTCTCCTTTTGTCTTGGTTCTATAGTAGATTCTTAGGAAATGGATGGTGATGGTGCATGTACAACCAACTCAACTAGTAAAAATGGAACCCAGTGCAAACTTAACAAGGGACACTTCTCTCCCATATCTCAAACCATTATTTTCTGTGCAGAAGGTTAGGGCAATAACTGTAACACATACCTTCATATGTGGAGTATAAACTCACCATGTTTGTCTTTTCAAAATTGCTTTGGCCATTTCCTGCTCTTTGTATGTACATATGAGTTTTAGAAGCAATCTGCCATTTTCCACAGGTAGTCCTATGTTAAATTTTTTCAAGAACTGATGTGCTGTTTTTCATAGCAGTTACACCATTTTACTTTGCCATTAACAATATATGAGGAACCCAATTTCTCAATATCTTAACACTTGTTATTGTCTTTTTCTGTTATAGCAACCCTGGTGGGTGTGACATGTAGTATCTGTGATTTTTATTTACATTTCCCTCATGACGAATGAGGTTAAGCACTTTTCGTGTGTTTGTTGACTATTTGTAGGTCTTCTCTGGAATGTCTATTCAAATCATTTGCCTGTTTTTAATTTGAACTGTCTTTTTTCTTGTTGAGTTCTAAGAGTTCTTTATATAATCTAGGTACTAGATCCTTAATTGATGATTTGCTAGTATTTTCTCCTGTGTAGGTTCTTTTCACTTTCTTAATAGTGTCCTTTGAAGTTAAAAAGTATTTGGTTCTGAGGAAATTCAACCCATCCATTTTTCTTTAGTTCCTTGTGCTTTAAATTTCACTTCTCAAAAAAAGTATATTATCACCTAATCCAAGGTCATGAAGATTTATACAATGTTTCCTTTTAAGAATTTATAGTTTTAGCTTTTAGCTTTCAGTTTTGTATCTACTTTACATTAACTTTTATGTTCTGAGGCAGGGGGTCCAATGCTATTCTTTTGTATGTGGATATCCAGTTGTCCCAGCACTGTCGAAAGATTATTCTTTTCACACTGAATTTCCTCAGCACTTTCATAGAAAAATCAACTGACCATAAATGTCAGGGTTTATTTCCATACTCTCAATTTCATTACACTGATCTATATACATCTACTGTTAGCTGAATCTTAATTACTGTACTTTCACAGTAACTTTGAAATGGGGAGAGGGGTTTATAGTTGTCCATCTTTGCTCCTCCTTTTCTTTTTTTATTGAATCTTTTCCATTTGTATGTGAGTTTTAGGATCAGTTTGTCTACTTTTGAAAATAATAACTCCTAGAATTTGATAAATATTGTATCAGATTTGTAGAGAAAGTTAGAGAGAGTTGCAATATTAACCATATTAGTTCTTCCACATCCATGAAAATGGGATGTCTTGCTTATTTAAGTCTTCTTTTATTTCTTTCCATATTTTCCAGTTTTCAGGGTACAAGTTTTGTACCTTCAGGTTAAATATATTAAGTATTTTATTCCTTTTTATATTACCATAAATGGAATTGTGTTCTCAATTTCACTTTCAAACTCTTCTTTGCTGTGTATCAAAATACAGTTGGTTTCTGCACAGTGACCTTATTTTCCACAATCTTGAATAGCTTTAATGTGATTTGTGTTTGTGTATGCCTTAAGATTTTTCTATAAACAAAATCATATCTGTAAATAGGGACACTTTTATTTCTTCCTTTTCAATGTGGATGCTGATAATATTTTTTTCTTGGTGAAATGCCTAGGCTAGGACCTCCAGTACAATGTTAGATGGATATAGTAAGAGCTAACATCCTTGACTTATTCCTGATCCTAGAAGGGAAATTCTGAAAGCTTTCCCTATTAAGTATGATGTTAGCTATTAGGTACTCCTTCATTTTAATATAAACACTTGACAGATTCTTTTCTAAACAAATCTAAGGCATGCAAAAGATTAATAAACCTTCTGACTTGTAATGGCTTGGACAGTTACTAAAAAATAGGGAGGTAGAACTTAAATATTACTAAATAATTACTTATTAGTCCTTACTCATTAAAAGGTAGAATTTTCAAGAATACGTTCTCGGGAAAATGTTGCTTAATGATATAGAAACATCTTTCTTGTTGGACCAATCAGAACTCTAGATCTCTTTAACATGTTCCTTTCCCTTACTCCTCATAGCCAGTTGATGACGAGGATTATTATGTTGATCTTCTGAATATGTCCTGCTCTATCTTCACCATCATGACCATACTCTAATCTGCCATTATCTTTCTCTTGCCTGAACACTGGCAATCATTTCCCAAATCTTTCCCCACATTTGCTCTTGAACCCATCCCATATGATTACCATGTAGCCAGAGCAGTTCTGAAGCACACTATCTCCCTGCTTAAATCCCTTCCCTCTGCTACTAGGATAAACATCAAAATCCTCAGAACACTCACAGCTCTTGCTTTCTTATCCATCGCCTTAATTCTCCACGTTCCAGCCTTACTTCTTGAAGTGAAACAGACTCACTCCCATCAAAGGGTTTTTGTATGTGACATTCTGTCTGCTAAGGAAGTTCAACATACACAGTAAGGCATAGAATTCCTATGAGGACTAATGTGCCTATGCAGGGTGTCTGAAATCCTGTTGTTAAATTTATTCCTTTTACTTCGTTGACTTACTAATTCATGTGAATGGAAACAAGGAATAGAGCATCTGCTCCATGCCTGATATTTATATGTAGTTTAGTACAGAAGCTTGTAATTTGGGTCCACAAATACTATAAGTCTAAAATACTGGCATAATCACTCCATTTATGGGAAGGTGAGATGTACTTTTAAAAACACAAATATTGTTATCTTAAGCAGTCATTATAAGTTGTACTAGCAACATGCTAGTAAGATTTTTTTTAAATTAAGAAAAAATATCTGAAAATACGGATAGAAGGATATACAGCACAGGAAATTTTGATTTATGAATAAAAGGAAATAAATAATCCCACTGGGGAGTTAAAGATAAATATCAACTGCTTTACTATTCTATTAAAAGAGGATCAGTTTAAACTATCTCAGGATTAGTGCATTAAAAATAATTTCTGGAAAATTTCTTGTACTATAGAAATGCTATAAGCAGAATAAATATTGTTCTCAAGAGCACAAGGGAAATTCACCTAGACAGACATACTAGGTTATAAAATCAGCCTCAACAATATCTAAGAATTGAAATCATTCAGCCAGTTATGTTGGTACAGGCCTGTAATTCCAGTTACTTGGTAAGTTGAGGCAAGAGGATCACAAGTTCAATGTCAGCCTGGGAAGATTATCGAGACCCTGTCTTAAAATAACAATTAAAAGGGCCAAGGATGTAGTTTAGTGGTAATTTTTTTGCCTAGCAAGCATAAAGCCCTAGTTTCAAACCCCAGTACTGGAAAAAATGAAATAATATTGAGTATATTCCTCTGATTATAAAAGAATATTAAAAATCATGAACAATTATTTGAAATAATATTTGAAACTTGACTAGTAACTATTAAATAACCAATGACCAAAGAAGTTGTCATACTACTAGAAAATAAAAACATATCATATCAAAATTGTGGGATGTAGTGTAGTCAGTGCTGAAATGAAAACTTAGCTTTAAATGGTTATTTTTTTCAAAGAATAAAGATATATAATATATAATCAATAATCTAAGTATATATATAATATATAATCAATAATCTAAGCTTCCAACTTAAGAAGCTAAGAGAAAGTAGAGAAAAACCCATAGTTGATAGAATGAAGAATAAAAATTATAATGGAAGCCAATGAAATAGAAAACAGATGAACAGAGAACAATAAATCAAATTTGGTTCTCTGAAATGATTAATCAAGAAAAAGAAGCAGAAATACAAATTACCAATATTAGGAATAATACAGTAGTCATTACCATAGATCCTAAAGATGTTAAAATGATAAATTTCTAAAAATTCAACAACTTAGATAAAATGGCTCAATTCCTTAATGAGCACAAATTACCAAAATTGACATTAAAAACCAACTGACAGCTTAAATCTTCCAATGCATTAAAGAAATTGAATTTGGGCTCGAGTGGTGGCTCAGCAGTTATAGCGCTTGCCTGGCATGCGTGAGTTCGCGAGTTTTTACCCCAGCACCACGTATACAACAAAGTCTCAGAGAAACAAAGGCCACATCAAAAACTAAATAAAATTGATTCTGTCTTTCTCTCTCTCACTGTCCCTCTTTCTTTAAAAAAAAAAAAAAAAGAAATTGAATTTGACATTTAAGAAATACTCTCCCACAATTAAAAAAAAAAAAAAACCTAGATGCCTTCACAAGTGAATTCTACCCAATATTTAGAGACTTGATTGCCAATCCTATATGAAGTCTTTAAGGAAAGAGAATCAAACAGCATTTTCTGATTCATTTTACAAAGCCAGCACAGAAACCTAACAAAGGCATTAAATTTGAAAAATTATAGATCAATATCCCTCATGAACATAGGCAAAAAAAAATGTTTTTAACAACACATTAGCAAATTAAATCCAGCAAATATTAAAATGATATTACACCATGACAGAGTAGGTTCTTTCTCAAGAGTGCAAGGTTGATCTTGCATTTGGAAATCAATATGTCACATTAATAGGAAAAAATCATATGATCATCATCACAGATGTGAAAAAATCATGACACTATTCCATACCCCTTCTTTTTTTTTTTTTAAAGAGAGAGAGACAGAGAGACAGAGAAAGAGAGAAACAACTTTATTTAGTTTTTCACATGGCCTTAGTTGCTCTAACACTTAGTGCTGGGGTTTGAACCTGGCCAGGCAAGCGCCGAAACTGCTGAGCCACTGCTCCAGTCCTCAATATCCCTTCTTGATCAAAAACTCAGAAATGAAAAATAGATACTCTCTTGATAAGATGACATCTACAAAATCCATAACTATCATTATACTTAATGGTGAACCTTTAGCTCTCTTTCCTTAAATCAGAAATAAGGCAAGGATGTACACTCTTACCAATTCTTTTCAGCTCCAAGGATGAGAATAACTATCACAATCTTCAAGATAGAATGCACAAATTACAAAAGAGGAAAAAAAATGTTCTGGCAGACATTTCACCATCAACACTAGAACTTAGATGATGATGGAATCACATTTTTCAGATCACTACTAGGGAGAAAGATCAACATCATGTGTTTGGGAATCCAACCAAAATACAAAAGAGAAAACCATTTGTGTACATGGGCAACAAGTCAGAGAAGGGGCCATTCAAGATAACCTAAGAGAAAGTCTGTTAAACAGATGAAGAACTAAATTGTTTCAGCAAATTTGTAAGTTGGGAGATTTAGTGGGAAGAAATAAAATATTCCTTGTTCTTCCTTGAGAATGAGAGATTAGGAGCAATCAAAAGACAGTACTATTCAGAGTTCAATTCACTGGGAGAACTGTGTCTCTTGAAAAAATCTATTCTATATTAGATCACAGTAATAGTTGACTTTATATATTATTTAATGTTACCCCATACTGTTCTACATGCATTGCTCATAATACTGAGTCCATCCTCACAAAACTATCAGCAAACTAGAAGTAAACGATAAACATCAGATGAGATATATAGAATATAATCAAAGCAGTCAGGTGGACACTATCAAAATGAATCTTAAAATAATAACTAGTGACACAGTATTTAATATTCACTTTTTCAAATGCTGAAAATAAGAGGATGGGATTTCATATTAAACAAAGTTAATTAAGTATTTGAACTTATTTTGTCTAATTTCTATAACCCATGAATGCAATTTAAAAGCATTTTTTAAAAATGAGACCCTGATAAAGGGGATGAAAGGGGGTAATTAAGAAAAAAGCTATTACCAAGGATTTGAACTTGGAAAGCTGTCAGACTACTAGACTGAACTGACCAGGGAAAGCTAAAGCTAGGTCAAAAGTTGACTAAGCTCCTTTTAACTATATAACTACAGAAGGGCTCAGGAAAGCTAGCAGGTAACTCTGAAAGTTAAGGGTACTTGAAAGTTTGTGTAAAGAAGAGTGGAAATTACAACTCTAACTCAGCACAGCCAGGATTTGAATTCAAGCTCTGCATTTACCATTATATAATCTAGGACAAATTCCTTAACCAATTTTGTCATCTGGAAAATGAACGTGCTAATGATATCTACTTCAAGTTAGTATAAGCAAGGCCATTTCAATAGTGTCTGCCACACAGTGAATTCTGATTAATGATTGGGTCTTAATATAATCCAAAAAGAAAAAAATAGAAGGAAGGGAATTATAAATGTCATATTATGATTTTAAAATACGTCTATAACTAAAGGACCAAGGTTTTCCAATTAAATAGGCCCACCTGATGTCAAAATACAATGAATCCAAGATCATTTCCTCCAAGATATAGCATTTGTTTAAAAAAAGATCTAAACACTTTCCAGATAAAAACAAACAATTACAAAATTGGTGTCCTGTGAAGAATAAGAACTTAGAATTACATTTGACCTCTCAATGGCAGCTCTGAAAGCTTATTTCCCCAAAAAAAAATTTTAAAAGGAAAACAAATTTCCATTTCAGAAATTTAGATCCAAAGTATTAATCAAGCAAAGGAGAAGAGACATCTTCAAAAATTCAAAATGTCAAAAAAGTGACGTCCCATGAGCCTTTTCTCCAAAAGGTACTATAAGGCATGACAAAACTAAGAGTTTAAACAAGGAAGAGGAAGACTTATAATACAAAACTAGATCCAAGTAAAGTATTGGTGACAGGAATTCACAGAATGGGACTGAGGAAGTCTCATAATGAAGGCAGGCAGTCCATACTGGAACATAGGAATGGAAGGTTTCAGGAGGAAGGACTATAGAAAAAATATTATTAAGAGATCATTTGCAGTTCTTAAACATGCTTTGCACTTGGCAAAGGCTGAACTAGTGATAGATGAAGAGAAAATAAGCAGTATAAAACAATCACAATATCCATGAGAAACAAAAGATTAACATGCAAGGTATTAGTGTACCATTTAAATATGATTCAGTTGTGTGTCATGTTTATGTCTTCAGGATAATGAAAATTCTGATCATTAATCTAACCAAATATGACAGAAACATAATGAGAAGACTGAAAGAATCAAACAGGGTGTGTGGCTGAGAGTGGAGAAAGATAATAAACTTCATCTCATGAGAACTTGTAGAAAGTCCATTACAGATATCTGAAAAAGATAAAAAAATTAAATTGAAGTATTTTTATTCTGAAATACGCAATGAAATAGAAAAAACATTAAAATTTTTAGGACAGGCTTCAGGACTAAGGAGCCTGCAATATTACATATTAAAGGCCTTGAAATATTATACATTATTTTATACAATGTCATGTTCTTTGAATAAAATAAAATGCAAATTTAAAGCAACAAAACCAAAAGAAGGAGTGGTCAAAGAAATTCTAGGCAGACAGAGTTGTAGTACCAAAGAAAGAGAAAAAGAAAAAATGATAAAAGAAGTAAATAAAATAAAAAGTAAATTATGTGCTAGGGATATAATTTTAAAGATGATTTAACAGTCAGTAATCTGCTTGTACCAAACATAGGAGCTAAATACACAAAAAAAATTTCATGCAAGTCTCTCTACCATCCAGTTTTAGAGAGCTTCATTCCCAACCAAGATGGACCAAAAGGAATCAGATTTACTCTCCTCCCAGAAAATAGGTTTCAAGATACTAGACAATGCACTGTGGCAAACAGTGATCCCTAGGAGATACTAAACAAGTGAGGTAAACCTGTACAGTGCCCCTACTTTCTGCCTTGCATCTGCATGCTATGGGTGCCAGGCAGAGTAACTAAAGCAGCACCCAGTGAACTCCCCAAGTCGTAGAGTACTATACAAAGTGAAATTATCTTTGGGAAACAAAAATAAATAAAGACAATTTCAGATATGTAACAACCAAAAGAATGCTTTACCTGCAGACCTGTAACTAATAAGAATATTAAAGTAAGCCCTGAAAACAAGAAAGAAGATAATACTGAATGGAAATATGGATCTACATAAAGGAATGAAAGTAACCAAAAATTTTAGCAACATAGATAAGTATGTATTCTTTCTTATTTAGATCTATTTAAAAGATACTTGATTATTGTTGGCCAAATTATACTGTTATATTGTGTGCATGTATGAATATGTAACAACAAGCTCCATCATTATGTACAACTATAATGCACCAATAAAAATGTGGGAAAAAAGATAATTATGGTATGGTGTTTGTAATATACATCAAAGTAAAACTTAAAAATAGTCATACAAACATCAGTAAAGGAGGAATAGATGTGTTCTCTTGTAGGGTTTCTATGCTGTACATGAAATGATATGATGTCACTTGAAAGTAAACTATCATTAAGTTGAAGATGTATATTAAATACCTTAACAGAACCACTAAAAAGTTAAAGAATTACAGCTAATGAACCCAAAATGGAGATTAAACAGAATCATTAAAAGAATTCAACTAATCCAAAAGGAATAGTGAGTAAAAAAAAAGGGAAGATAAGTAAACAAAAAAGTGACAGTTAAAACTAACCAAATCAATAATCATATTAAATGTGAATGGTCTAAACAGCCCAATTAAAAGGCAAAGATTGTTCAATTGCTACAAAAGCAAGACTTAACTACTTTCTGCCTATAAAAAACACTATAAATACAAAGTCACTAATAGGTTAAACACAAAACATAAGCCAGGCACAGTGATACGTGCCTGTAGTCACAGATATACAAAAGGCTAAGTTGAGAGGACTATGTGATCCCAGCCTGGACCATAAAGCAAGACCTTATCTCCAGAAAATAAAAATAAAATGATGGGGTGGGGAAGAAAAAGGAAAGATACACCATGTTAACACTAATCAAATGAAAGCTAGAGTAATGAACGCAGATTTCAGAGTAAAGAACATGACAGCTCTACGAGGACTATTTTATCAGACAACCTAATAATACTATTTGGGCACCTATAGCACTTCTTCAAAATATGAGACAAAAACTATCTCCTTGATAGAACTACAAGGAGAAATAGACAAACAGGTAACTTCAAAACCCATCTCTTAAGAATCAATAGAACAGGGCTGGAGAGGTGGTTCAGTGGTACAGTACTTGTTGTCATGCACAAGGTGCCAGGTTCAATCCCCAGCACCACTTACAAAACTAAGGGGAGGAAAAACAAAATGCAGATGAAAAAATTAAAATTTACTTTCTGTCTCCCTCTTCAAAATAAAAAAAGAATTGATAGAACAAGGAAACAATAATCAGACAAGATATATCAGCATGTCCAACGTGTCCTATTGATTCCATGCAGCAATAGAATACATGTGAAACCAAATGGCAATAGACCATTTACCAAGAAAGACAGTATTTGGGGGAATAAAACAAAGCTCATTAAAAAGATTCAAGTCACGCAAAATATGTTCTCTTACCATACATTAATAAAAATGTATTAAAAGTAAAATACAAAAGAGGATGGCTAGCCAGGCATGGAGGTACACACCTATAATCCAAAAGAATGAGACAAGAGTCTAATCAAATTTGCAAGACTTGTCTCAAAATTTAAAAAAAATTTGAAAGGTCTGAGGATATAACTCAGTGACAGAGTGACCCAGGTTCAGTCCCCAGTACCCCCAAAAAAACTGGTAAAATATTAGTTGTAACAACAAATTCTATGTAATTTAGACTGGTGTGTGCCAGAAATACAAATTAGGAGTGTTGTACTATGCTGTACCTGGTATGTATGACAGATCAGTGTATGTCCCCCAAACCTCACAATCCTAAATATCTTTTTGCCCTCAAACCCCTAATACTTCAAGTTTACAGTTGGGTTCTTCTCAGGATCTGCTCCTCTTAGGAGGAGAGGAAGGTATTTCTTTCACACAGTGGCTCTCACCTCATAGCTCAATCTTGTGTACAGTTTATTTTGCAAATTCCCTCCCAGTTTCTGAATGTCAGTAACCTAGCTTCTAATACAGGCATATTTTTCCCTAATTTTATATTCCTTTGGTTGTTTCAATGAGAATTTAAAAGAAATAGTTAAATGCATATGCTCAAATCACTTCCTTATACCACAACCCACAAGTCTTTCCTAATAAATAACTTTAAATTTTCAAAGCACCAAAAAATATAGAATTTCACAAAGTTTTCTTGTTTTATGAAACTGCATATTTAGTTTCTTCTCTGTATAATTATGTTCAAACATCTGACAGTATAAAAAGCCTTCCCAGTATATCTATACATATATTTTTTTATCCATTGAGCTAATTCTTCCTGCATTGCCTTAAAAAAAAAACTGAAGAATTTTCAGTATCATAATATGGTCTGGGAAGCTGCAAGAGGGAGACTTGGAGAGAAGGAGGGAATAAAGGATGAAATTAGTGACAGATCAAATAGCTGAAGTCCTTGTTCAATCACAGCCATAAAATGTATTCAAACACACATGCACACATACACACACACACACAGCCTACTTCTTTATTAAAATGCATAAAGCAGCCAGAAGCAGGAGCACCAATAAATTCTTCTGTATAAGCAGAATTTTTTAATGGCTCCCTGAACACTAATAACCACTGCTCTCTTATGTGTACTTGACTCTGTTTAACCTTTTTCTGGTGCTTTTTAACTTCTCCAAGTCAGGTACTAATATGGAACTAATGTGGGGTTTATTTTCCCTATAGGAATAGCAAAAAGAGCAGTGCACATTATCGTAATCATACAAGTCTTTCTAGCAACGGTAGGACTTTAGATCAAAGCCTAGGCATTATAGCCCAGGAAAAGAATCTAATAACAATTGCAAGGCTAAGCAATCATGTTTTTAAACATCAGATATTTTACTGAATATTAGTCACAGGGAAAAAAAAACTACCCTTGGCAAGCAAGTGGCCCAGCAGGGGAGAACATGGACTTCCTCTCAGTCCTGGCTCAGGTGCTGTTGATGTCGGCAGCAAGGGTACCCATGTGATGACCCACCATCACTGACTCACTTTATGAAAGATGGCTAGCAATGTGAACCCGTTCTGTCTTCGTAAGATGAATTCTGGAGATGGATTCACTGCTGGAAATAAAGCAATTTAACTGGACGGGGTAGGGACCTGGCATATTTCTGGCTGCACCAAGCGTGTACCTCAATATTCTAGGTTCCTTGTGAGTTGCTAACCTGCAATGTATTAAAACATACTCCAGACTCAGCATTTGTGCCTGGCCATTTCATCTTCATGAAGCTTGGGGGGGGGGGGTTTGCGTAGCAGCATGTTTATGATTTTTCTGTTACAAGGTATCTTAGAGATCCTACAAACACTTCCACGGAGGAAATGAACAAGATGCATCAAGATTTTTTCCCCCTGACTTCTAGCTGCTGGATACTTTTCAATTCCTTTATTTTTCAAATATAGAGGTCACCCCTGCATCTTCACACTGCAGTAGTTGTGTTCCAGCTGCATTAATTCATTTCCTGCTGAGCTTCTGCAGAAAGAGGAATTCATTTGACACCAGCAGGGAGAAGACAAGGGAAAAATTAAAGGAGAATGAATAAATAGATAATATGATAAATGATAACAGCAAGAAAAAAGTAAATAGCTACATGTGGGTATGTATGTATAAATCGGGGACCAGGTGTCAAACTGCAGAAAAGGGATACCCAGGAACAAACATAGTCCCCTTTAAAAAGAGAAAAAGGAGACTTTGTTGGTCCTCAGTAGAATGTTACTACCTTAAGTTTTTTTTTTTTTTTTTAATCTGGGTCCAATTTAACTATCTTGAAAGAAGAAATAGGTTCATCACTTCTCTCGGTTGAATAAATAGGAGCCTCGGGAACAATCCACAGCAATAAAATTAGTTGCTTCTGACATTAGTCCCACTGTTCATGAAGGCTGTAAGCACACATGTGGCTGAACCAACATGCTTTTAAACCATTGCTCTCACACCCTGCAAAGTTCATGTTTTGAAAAGCTGTTGTTTGCCCTCATGATTATTTTCAGGCTTAAGACCATATATGCAAATAAACTTGGGTAATCTCTCTTTCACCTCAAGTTAACTGAGGACACTACAATACCCTCTCAAGAGGGTATCTGCAAGAGGAAAAAGCTGAAGCATTTCCTTTCTGATCTACAAGCCAAAATGACTGGAATAAACAAATATGCCTGAAAGCAATTTCTAAAATATATTCCTAAAGAGATCATTTACAAAATGGCACCTGAGAAAGAAACGGAAACAACAGCATGTACAAGGATGCCATCAGAAGGATGCAGGTACGTGCCACTCAGCCAACATGACTCTAACTCACATATCTCATTTCATTCGATTGCACTTACACAGCCAAAACTTACACCAAACCAACACATTTTATAAATCATTGCCCTCTCACCTGCAAATTTAAAGCATTTTCATGACCTTCCATTTTCCCCTCTCATTGTCTAAGGAGAGAAGCAGAGAGTAGAAGACAGAAATCTAAATTATGCAGAAACTATTATCTTAGTAACAATTTAGTTAATAGCTATCAGTATATTTCCAGATCAGCTCTAACTGGGATGATAGAACATTTAATTGGCATTAAGGTCTCCACAACTGAAAACTCACCTGTAATATGCAAGACTCTCATTCTGGTGTGATTTTACCATATACAGTTTATAGATGAAAAACAAAGCTTGGAGAAGTTAATGATTTTTTTTTGAAGACCACATGGTGAGTAGACAAATTTTGAATGGAGACCAGTCAACCTTCAGACAGGAATCTCTATCCACTACATCCATTGTCTCCCTAATACTGACACTTCCTAAGCCAAGGCACAAATGAATGTCACTCCTCATCAGAGTGTTCCGTATCAATGAAAAACTGCCACTTTCCTTCAAAGCATCATAGAGTCTGTGTTCGTCTAAATCCCAAGGGTCACTCTCACATTGGACACTGGAGAGAGGAAAGGAAAACAAAAGGGGAGGATCTCATGAAAATAAAAGGGAGACAAGTGCACCTGTAGAGAAAGGGACTGGAGGAGGGAGGACAGAAGGGAAAGGGGAATGAAATTCACCCAATGGTGTTATGCCCATGAGCAAATATGTAACAACAAACCCGTTATGTATGACTATAACAGCAATAAAAATATATAAACAAATCCCAAGGATAAGTGCATTCCAAAACCTAATGCAAAGAACCAAATTTCCACTTTGACCACTAATATTCCCAACCATTCATATTTCACTTACTGTCTAATCTACAAAATAATCATTCATAGCATCACCTTCAAAAAGGAGGAGAGGTAATAAGGAATCTAAATAAGCCAGTTTCTTTGGTGGGGGGATTTATTTCCTACTACCTAGCTGAGTGCTTTTTTTTTTTTTTTAAATATGAAAGTGTTTCAACTCCTGCTATGACAATTCTGCATTCTTCTTAAGAGGCCAGCTTTTACAAAGGGCAAACAGGGTTTCCAGCTCCACATAGTAATAATAGTGATAATAATACCTTGTGTTTCTATAGTGTCTTTTCTCCAAGGAGTTCCAAGTTATTGGATTAACTCCACCAGCTTCCTTTGCCAACACACTTCCAAATATAATATTACCTTTTATTACTGTGCGTTATAAGGAAAGAAAAAGCATTTCAAGTGCAAATAGTATGCTAAAGAATCAACAAATATAGATTATCCCTAATGCAAACACGTTTCAAGAAAAATGTATGTTTTAACACATTCAGTCCCATTATTAGAATTCTTGACTTTTTGACCTTTAACTGAGTTATATTTCCATGGCTAACTGTAACCAGTAAAGTTAAAACCATTTAAATATTTGGTTAATGCATAAGAAGATAATGAATTTGGCATTAGTGTACCTAAATTTATTTCAAAATTGAATATCAGGAAATATTTCTGAACATGGATGAACACTTCTCTCTTCTGCTTAAGTGGCATCTTATGAAACTACCCTGTATGAAAGGCAAGAGAAGAAGCTGAGTATATTCTGAGGCAGGTGATCAATAGTTTTCTTGAAGTAAGACTGTAACCTCTGGATACTGTGGCACTGCTTGTAATCCCAGCAACTTGGGAGGCTGAGGCAAGAGGATCCCAAGTTCAAGTCCAGCCTTGGGGACTTAGCAAGACTCTCAAAAGAAAAGGAGAAAAGAAGTCTATGGCTATAGTTCAGTGGTAAAGCACCCCTGAGTTTAATCCCCAGTATAAAAAATGGAGTAGGAGGAGATGGTCACCTATGAATTTACTAAAGACAGGTTTGTTTCTAACCCACTATCCCCAGATCACTCTGAAATATCTGAACACTTGGCCGATTGAAGCAGAGCTCAGGGATCACTTATCATTAATGAAAGTTATTCCAAGAATCAATCCTACCAACATTTTTTTTACCTCTTAGAAAATATCATAATTATGTGGACAATATGATGCTGAATGATCCACATGGCTTCTATCTTTGTTCCCAGAAATATCCAGGCAAGTAGGAATTCAGACAGCCAGATGTAAAGTATTTAATTTTGTGATCTCATTGTTTATGACAGTCAAGTCAAACAAACTTTCCTGTGAATCAACCCAGTTTCCCAGTTGCTCAGAGCCAAAGCTCCTGTGGACATTTGCTATAAATAGTTTGACCATGTTTTTCACGTGTCTGGAACCTACTTCAGAGGCAAGATGGGGATATGCAGCATATGGGCTCAGAATTCAGAGAAAGTTCTCTCGTGAGGGGAAAGATTAGAATTTCATGATCACAGCACAGGAAGTTTTTAACTTGGCGATTCCAGACAGAGTGTCCAGCCAAGCACTAAAGCGCAAATGGGGGGAGACAGAATAGGGCAAGAAATGAAAACATGAGACCAGAATGACAAAAAAAAATAAAAAATAACAGTGACCAAGTAAAAATTAAAACAATGACTAGATAGGCTATCTTCCTATCATCAGCCTGTGAAGAGAGTAATTACCCATGCAATTCTGTAGTTAGAGTTAATCACAGTGTTTCATTTCTTCCACATAAAAGAAATGTCTGGAACAGAAAAAGCTGATTTTGTACTTATGACATCCGATATTTTCAAAAATTTATCCAGTGTTCCCTATGTGCCTAGAACTGTGAGTATTTCTAATTATTAAAGAAAAATAAATTTCAAATCACCTGCATAGTTATTGCCTTTTCAATCTGCAAGACTTCTATAGCCCAACAAGTCAATTCTCCATTTCTAGGTTTATTAAACGTGGCAAGATCATATATTAGTAACACAGTAACACATATATTACCTTGAATTTCATTCTAATGGAAATGAGTAATAATTACTTTCTCCTGTCCATGTTGCCATGTGACAAATGGTGAAATGCTAAGTTTCATCAAATCCTGTTGCAAAGTACAAACATGAGCAAACGTATGAAATACGAGAACTCCACACAGCGTCACAGTTTAGTTTTTACTCTTTCTTTTGAAAGTATTAACAGTGCTGTCACAATCAGGAGAAACAGGGGCTGGAGTGGTGGCTCTGCAGTTATAGCGCTTGCCTGGCATGCATGAGGACATAAGTTTGAACCCCAGCACCATCTACACAACATAGTTTCGGGTAAAGCAGCCCTGAAGGCCACATGACAAACAGAATAAAATTGATTCTCTCTCATGTTCACTGTCCCTCTCTCCTTAAAAAAAAATAAAAATAAGAGGAACAATAATCTCTTGGACCTAATGGCATACCCAATAAGGAAACTACTCAGAGGTTAGGTTTCCCATATCTAGTACACCAAAGAGAAGCCACTATTTTCAAAAGGATGGTTTGTATCATCTTTCAAAAGCTCTCTGTTCTCTACTGATGATAAAATGATGATAGTTTCTCAGGATACCTTTTGGGGATAGGTGGTGTTCCTAAAGATGATCAGAGCAGTGTGGTCATTCTTTTGCTATTTCTGTGCCAGTTCAAGAGAGAGAATCTGCTTCTCCTCTTAAAATCTGGACTGGTTCTGTGACCTATTCTGCTCAAAAATCAAATCCAAAATGAAATGTGATGAAGATGACATTGTAGGGCTAGAGTGGTGGCCTGGCAGTTACGACGCTTGCCTAGCATGCGCGAGTACACGGGTTCAAACCCTAGCACCCACAAACACAGCAAAGTGTCTGAGCAACAAAGGCCATGTGGAAAACTAAAATAAAAATTATTTCTTTCTCTCTCTCCCTCAATCTTAAAAAAAAAAAAGATGGCTTTGTACAGCACCATAGGATGGACCCTAAGAAATCTCGTCTCATCTCCAAAATGTCCTCTTAGAACCCACCTACCATGGGGTCATCAGGTGGGCACAGTCCAACCCATCTTCAGAATATACTTTTCTTCTTTATTTGTATTTTTTTACATAGACAGTTTTAAATAAGTAAAGCAGTTCACATCACAGTGGTCATAAGCTTTAATGCATAATGTAATTCTTTTCAAAACAATACATCAACTCCCTTAAAATCTGAAACAGGGCTAGAGTGGTAGCTCAGTGGTTAAACCACAAGCCTGGCATGTGCAAGGACCCAAGTTTGAACCCCAGCACCACATACACAACTAAATATCAGAGAAACAAATGCCAAATGAAAAAGAAAATTGATTCTCTCTTTAAAAAACAAATTGTGAAACAGCCGCCTTATTGCTATACAACCCCCACCCTCCTGCCTCCATGCAGAGGGCACTCTGGTCTCCATCCCTTCACCCGCTCATCGGTGCCTTCATGGGATTCTCCAAATTCAATTACCATCTCAAGGATCACCTCCAAACACCATGCTGGGGACTAGTGGTCTCAACACCTGAATTTGGAGAGGGATACTCAACCTATAGCATGTAGGAAACAGCTTATAAATGGTGTAACAATGAGCAAATGGGAGAGGCTGTTATTCAACATGCCATCTTGCACATAGTAGGACTATAATCCCATGTAGCAGCAGCTCTGAGTTGCTATATCCAACCTTCCAGAAGCATGAACTTGGGTTGTGACTTTCCTTGAACTAGGGCCCCAATTCCAAGTACAGAAGACACAACAGCCACTGGCCTCTGTCTACTCATTTGTCCAATATTTACTGGGCATCAATAATGTAGCTGGCATGGTTCCAGACAGGAAAAAAGCAACACAATGATCTCTGCTCTCGTTTATATGACTAGGTACTTCTTATCACACTAGTAAGTGCTCTGAAAAGAATAAACAAACCCAAGAAAGCAGGCAGACAGGAATCAGAAGGGAAAGGGGCTTTTTAGAGAAGGCCCTTCTGACAAGGTAAAATTTGTGTGGAGACCTGACTGCAGGAAGGAAACTAAATCATGCACAAATGGGTGGAAAGATGTGCCAAGTAGCAGAAACAGCCTGCACAAAAGCCCTGAGATGAGATCGTGCCCGCCTTGCTCAGGGACCAGCAAGGTAGCAGTGGGTGATGAGGACAGAGATCCAGAGGTGTCTGGACACTTTCAAGCCTGGTAGACCTTGACAGTAACTCCAGATTTTATTCTCAGTGATAGGAGACCATAAAGCAGGTATCTGAATAGAGGCAAGGCACGACCTGATTTACCTTTTTATTGGTGCATTATAGCTGTACACAATGATGGATTTGTCACACAGTCACAGATGCACACAATATAGCAATATAATTTGGTCAATACCCCCCCCCCAGAACTCCTCACCTCCCTCCTCCCATCCCCTGGTCCCTTGCCTCACTCTTTGGGTCTGATTTTGGCTGGGAAGAGAGGAAGGCGTCTATACGCAATGCCACTGCAGCAGACCAGGCAAGAGAAGATGCAGGTGGACTCGTCTACAGCAGTCAGAGGCTGAGAAACAACTGGATCCTGGATGGATTTTGAAGTCAAAACCAACCTTATTTGCAAATAACTGAGGGTTGTGGATGGAACACTAAGGGTGGAGAAAGAAATGGAAGATATTGTTTCCAAGAAAACAAAAGAATGATTTTAGGGTTAGGTTTTTGCAAAGATAACCAAAACCTAGATCATTTTGAGAATCAGGTTTTCGGTGTCCTGGCCAAAGAAAGAAAGCTTTAATGCCAATTATCTCTTTAGAAATCATTTAACTATCATGTAAATGTACCGATGGGGGGAAATATCCTGAGATGCATAAAAGCAATTCAAATTCTATTTTCTTTAGTTAAAGCTTTGTAGCTAAAGACAGTTGCTGACCACCCAGGCGTAATTCCAGCTCCACCTGGCAGTCAGACCCCCTGATTTGAAGCAGAACATTTCATTAATAAAATGAAAGAATGTGTGAAATTATATTTTTAAACAGGTGAGATGGAGGAAGACTCACAGGTAGTAGGCTGACTTTGCTAGGCTACAACCTAGTGTTGAAATGCCACATAAACACTGTCACAGGACCCATCTTTACAGAGAGGCTGGCCTCCTCGTGGGGTATTCAGGTGATACGCCCAGCCTTTTTATTGCAGGCACTGTTGTAATTTCACAGCATTGCAGGGAAAGGAAAGGGCACAATCCACAGGCACTCACTTCTGTAAATGTATTTTCTTGAAACGAGTAGCTTACCAAAAAGCAGCATTAAAAGAAAACACATAGAATGGATATTATATTAATGACTGTCCGATTACTTCTCATTTATTCACTGAACTCCTTGGATTTCACCATTTTGTTAAATTACTGTGTAAACTAACTAGCAATCCAATGCCCCAAAAACCGGTATCTTCAGCTCCTCCTAGGGCTACCAACAAAACCCAAACACTTTTCTACAAAACCAAAAATTTAATGTTCATACTCTTCGTGGTCTGATCCTTAATAATGAGAAAGTTTAACCTGGTATTTTTCAAATTAGCCATCTCATAGATGAAAATTAGATTTTTTTACCTAGACATTATTATAGACACAAATAACATCCTTTCAAAATAAATAAGGCAAAATGTTTTTGGAAAGAAAATTGTCTAATACTTATCAGAGATTATTTTAACATCTTAGAAATCTACAGAACACAAAGATAATAAGTAATGTTGATGAATAACAATTAAGAATTGATTTAGTAACTCTATAGAAGTCTTTTCAAATGCCAACAAACATTTTAATTGATTCAATGGTAAATTATAAAGAAAACCATACACATTCTCTGACCAGAGGGCAACAAATTAAATTAATATCAATGCAAAGCCAAAACACTCATCACACAGATATCTGAAAACATTCTTTGGAGTAACACAACATCTGAGAACAACATGATAGAATACTTAGAAACTAATTATGCTTCTCACTAATAAGAACCAGGACTTCTTGGGAAAACGACAGTTTCCAGATATGGGCAGAAATTGTACAAGATAATCCTGGGGTATCTACTTAAACCAAAAAAGGAAAAAGCTGGAGCTGGAGTGGTAGCTCAGAGTTTACTGCACCTGCCTGGTGTGGGCAAGGACGTGTTTCGAATCCCAGCACCATGCACACAATGAAGTGTGGGAGCAATGAAAAACTAAAATTGATTCTTTCTCTCTCCTTCTCCCTATTAAAAAAAAAAGAAAAGGAAAAAGCTATCAAAGACTAAAATGGTTACATGAAAGGACTTAGGAGTTGGCACAAAGGTCCTGCCATTGATCAAAGATGGTACTATGTGACTATCAAAATTGTAACTACAATGGATTGAAACATAGAAAATAATCTATGCATTTCTACTAATACTTTGAAAGGTCAGTTGTGGAGGTTTCTAGAGCACCAACTCATTATTTTGAAAAATAGTAAATAAAATATTCAAGAATTTATCTTGCCCTTCTCTATGAAATCTATTTCAGGGTAAGAATATAGTTGACATTAAGAAACAATTGAATGGAAGCTCACTTTTTTTTTTTTTTTTGCAACCTTAATGATGAACGATGGCTGCTAAACCATCAGGTACAACTGATAGGGAACCTTAAAATGATGGATCAGGCTCCAAACAGCTAAGCTTATTGATCCATCTCAGTATCACAGCAAGAGCAATGATCAGAACCGTGGGTCTCCTCATTGATGTGATGGGACGCACATGGCACCACCCATGAGAAATTGTTGCCAAGCCTTTTAAACTTCAGCCTGAGACTGGTCAAGCCTTAGAATTAGAACCACCAGTTGATAGGAAATGTGTAAGGATAGAGGAACCTGTTCAACATCACCATGAGAACACTGTCAGTCAAATGTGCAACTAGGAAATTTTTACATAACAAATGCCCCATATCTTTACTAAAAAAGAATAAAATTAGATAAAGGAGGAGAAAGGACTGCTACTATTGAAGTGATACATCAACCCAATGCCACGTATAGGCTCTATTCAGATACTGATTCAAAGACAGCAATTGTTAAAAAAATAATAATAATTCAATAGGTAATGGGGGGGAAGTAAGCACTAACTGGCTACTAAATGATATAAAGAAGTTTTGTTAGTTTTTTTTTTTCCACTCACAAATACTAATTTTTATTTAAGAGTCCAAATCTGCTGGAGATGCAAATAGAAGTATTTACATTTCAAATAATACATCTGTCTTTGCTTCAAAAACAAATCCAGCTCAATTTACTATCGATAGACTGTGGAAACAACCCAGATGCCCCTCACTGGATGAATGGATCCAAAAACTGTGGTACATTTATACCATGGAATTTTACACAGCAATTAGAAACAATGATATTACAGCCTTTGAAGGTAAATGGATGGCTATGGAAGAAATTATGCTGAGTAAAATCAGCTTAACCCAGAGAACTAATGGTCGATTGTCTCCACTCATCTGTGGAGGTTGGGACTAGACCCTGGCCAGTGAGAAAGTTGGTCTATTATCATGTGTTAAATCCAGATAAGATGTAATGCTATACAACATAATACTTTTTTAGAG
>PVKS010017392.1:0-42141 GCA_004027875.1 Aplodontia rufa
CACCAAAACCTCTGGGTGAACTCTGATGCTTAGGGATGTGGGCTGAGAAAAGGGCCACTTTCACGTGGGTACCATGAAGTACATCAGGAGAGGTGAAACCAGGCCCCCCAGGCTCAGCACAGGAGGTGAACCCAGGCTCAGCACAGATGAACCCAGGATCAGCACAGGAGGTAAATCCAGGATCAGCAAGAACAGATGAGCCCAGGCTCAGCACAGATGAACCTGGGATCAGCACAGGAGGTGAATCCAGGTTCAGCAAGAACAGATGAACCCAGGCTCAGCACAGATGAACCCAGGATCAGCACAGGAGGTGAATCCAGGTTCAGCAAGAACAGATGAGCCCAGGCTCAGCACAGGAGGTGAACCCAGGATCAGTACAGGAGATGAACCAGGCTCAACATAGATGAACCCAGGATCAGCAGAAGTCGACCTAAGCTCAGAGCAGGCTGAATCACCGTTGGGATCAACTTGCTAGCTGGTAGCAGGTGTCATTTGACTCCTCAAGCACTCAGTTCTTACTGGTCCTCGGGTCACAAGGCTGGACAAAAGTTAGTCAAAATGACTATCTTTATCCACCAGCCTAGCCTTCCACACAGCACTGGACCTGTCCTCCTGGAATCCTCTGTTTCAACCATATCCCCCAGCCTCTTGCAGCCTCTGACCTATGGAGGGTGACCTTTGAAGACTCAGTGTAGGCTAGCTGGGCCAAAATACTCACTGGGGCTGGACAGGGACATCTAGCACGCAGCGCCAGTTCCTAACCATTGTCCCACAGCTGAGGTTCATGGTCCAGGCATAGAGGCTGGAAATGGGTCAGCTCTTCCCATGGTTACCTTTGCGATGCCCTAGGCATGACTTGTCTTTAGGGCCCTCGCTGCTTGGTCCTCAACTGCAGATGTGTCAGTCAACCTCAGAGCGTGTCTGAGGGCTGTGTTCCCCCACCGGCTGGTACCTGCAGGCTGCCACACAGGATCACCCCTCCAGCCCAAGGGCGTGCTTGCAGGAGGCTTCTGAGGAGGTGGGTGAGAAGGCTTCATGAACTAACTCCACTGGGAGGTGGGAGCTGCTGGGTCCCACACACGGGAACCAGTGCCAGCCAAGTGGGAACACAGGACGGAGCTCAGCAGGGGCGCTCCAGGAACGAAGGCACCCATCAACCAATCAGCCAATCAACAGAAACAGAACAAACCCCAGAGCCAGCACTGGCAGAGGCCGCCCACCGCCTGCAGCCGCCACAGAAGTAGGGGCTCCCCACTTTCTAAATCACACAAATTAATTTAGAAATCAGAGCGACTCCCGCAGCTAGACTGCATATCTCAAAACAGCTTAACAAATCACCAAATCCCCTTTAAGAAGACCAATTACCCCAGCTCCTCCACTGCCTGGTTAATTATGCATGCGCTTTTGTTAGCCACTGTTAAATATTCACTAGCTGTGGGTTTGCACTTGTGACCCGCAGCCTCATTTCTTTACGGGTCGGCAGTTGTGCCCCTTGATGACCAGGCACCCGGGATTCTGGCCTTGGGTCCACTGTGCAAGGTCCTCCCCTCTGCTCAGCAGGAGCTGCTCCCTGACAGTGGCCTTGCCCTGTCCAGGCCTTGCCCAGCTCAGAGCAGACCCCACTGAGCCTGCCCTGACCAACCCAGGTCGGCGAGACTGAGGCCTCTCAGCTCCCGAACCCAATCTCTCCCATCTTACTTCCAGGTGTCCATGTCCAGTGGGATCCCTCCCAGGCAGCCATAGTCACTGTCCCTTTCCTTGTGCCCTGCCCTGATGCACATCCAGGGTCTTCCAGGCCCAAAGCTCAGACCTTCCCAGCCATGCCAGCCACCCCTTCTCCACAGTCAGTCCAGCCCCACAGACAGACAGGGTCCTGTCCTCATCATGGGTATTCAAAAGGGTGTGGGAGGCCTGGAGGGGTCCAGGCCTCCAAGTCCTATCTTCCTTAGTGAGAATGGTCTTCAGGCTGCCCCAAAGACTGGGTCCTGACTCCAAGGGCAGCCACACCCGCAGGACCCCTGCTTGTCCCCTGGGTGGCCCGGGCACCACTCCCCATCCAGGGGAGCAGAGCCCTCACCTGTGCCCACTGTCCTGGGAGGTCATGCAAACCGTGTGAGGCCACCAAGGAAACACCTCCCTGCTCTGCTCTAGACTTGGTAGCCTGGAGGCTCCGCTCACCTGTGACAAAGAGCCCATCTGTCCCTGGGGCCCAGACCAACTGCCCCCAGGCTGCCCCCGCCCTCCTGGACCACCAGCTTTCACTGACCTAGCCCTCAACAAGTGCAAAAGAGAGAGATGAAGTCAGGCAGGAGGAACCCACGGGGCACCGCCACCAGGGCCACCCCATCCCAGAGTACCTGCTCTGCCAGCGCAGCGTCCCTGGCTGTGCGGATTTTCCTTGCTCTCCCCTGACTCACAGCTGGGGTCGCTGACCACACTAGAGGCAAACTTCCAAATGTCTTCCTCAAATGTTCTACCTAATAAAGTCCACTTTAAGAGGACCAGAAAGGACAAGATGGCTGCTGCCAACCCGCAGCACACCCATACTGGCCCAGTGGACCCCGGGGGCCTCACGGGCAACCCACTCTCCTCCTCTGCAGTCAGCCCAGCTCCACAGAATACTCACACATGCAGGCACATGACCACGCACACATGTGCACACACTGCACAACTACACAAGCACAGACACACATGCACGTGCACCCACACACATGCAGGCACACACGTGCATGCAAGCATGTACACATGTACACAGCCATGTGCAAGCCCCAGAAGATGCCCACACTGGTGCCCCCTTGTGTCTCGTCTGTGGAGCCCAGTGAGGGAGCCTCTGGCCGGCTGGGACCTCTCACCCCTGTGAGCCTGGGAAGAAGGGTTCATTCGGCCTCCTGGCAAGCAGCGACTGGCTGACCCCTCCTCTCAGGGCTGCAGTGGAGACAGGTCAGGCAGTGGGGCAGCTCCACACCACCTACCCTCGTCCCCAACCTGCACCCCACAGTGGCCCCAGTGTGGTCTGAGGCCACCGCCACCTGGCCTCCAGAGCCCTAGGCTGCCCTGGCCCCAGTCAGGCCCACCTCTCCCCCTGACTGCTCTGGGGCCAGCCCAGCCATGCATCCATGGGTCGGCAGGCTCTGATGTCTTCATCTGGAAGGTCAGAGATTCCACACAGGCATGACCATGGCCAGCCTCCCCGGTGAAGCAGGAGCGTTGGTGACGCTCTCTGTGCAGCCCACTTCCCAGACCTCCCTCCCCATCTTCCTGCCCACTGCCGGCCAGTGGGAGAGGAGGGCATCCTCCCAGGCAGTGGGCAGCTCTGGGAGCTGGGCCTGAGACTGGACCTCTGAGGCCTCCCTCTCTGTCCCCAGCACCTGTCCCTGCCCTGTATCCTGGGAAGACCACACACGCCCTGCTTCTCTGGGCCACATGTTCCTGCTGTTACTGTCCTCCCCGCCAGGAAAGGGGAGGAAGGGAAGAAGACACCCATCCGTCCCAGTGGCCCAGCTTGTCCAGGACCTGGAGTTCACAAGTCCCCACTCAGCTCCCCTTCACCCCACCCAGGTCTGCCACTCACTCTGGGTGGCCACATGTGGGTCCCTCGCTCTGAGCCAGAGCAGCCTGCTGTCCAGAGGACGCCCTCATGGTGCGCTGCGCTCCGCAGGTGGGGCCCTGCTGGCGGTGGGCGCGGAGGGGCAGAGGGCTGAGCAGGCGGCCGGCGCTGGCTGCTTGCTTTGGAAACTGTTGGCTCAGCAGTGTTGCTGGCGACCCGCTCACGGTGGCCTTAAAACTGTCCACACTCATAAATCACCCAGGGTTTGAGTAAGCTCTGGTGGCAGGTGATTCTTCAGACTCCTCCACACCCACGCAGCGAGGCGGAGTGGAGGGAAGAGGAACCCACGCCTGCCCATTACTCAATCCTCCGTCCATCCTGGGCTCCAGAGCCGTGCCTGGCCCACCCGTCAGCCAGGACCAGGGCAGCGTGGAGCTGAGATGGAGGCTCATGAGGTGGTATCAGCACACATGTGGCTGGGGTCCAGGCTGCTTGGGATGGAGTCAAAGGTCCCTGACACAGAGGTGGCTGGTGGCAGGTCTGCCGGTGACCCCCCAGTCTCTGCTGCTCTTTCCCACGGGCTGGGAGGGGGACTAGGCCTGGCTGCCGGGTGTACTCTACCTTGCAGCCATTTCTGAAGTTTGTGGACCATAGAGAAGCAGCAGCACCCACTGCCCTGTAGCCCATGTCTGTCCACAGGTCCCTCTTGAGCTCCCTGCCTGGCCAGCGAGAGACACAGTGCACCGTGTTTGGCCACATGAAGGGACACCAGGGAGATATCCCTGAGGCGTGGCCCACCCAGAGACCCTTGCCGTAACAGAACGGTCTCCCTGCCAAGGCCAGGCTTCCCTGGAGATTACAGGAACTCTCCGGGGACGTCACTCTGCAACGTCTCCACCAGGAGCTAGGGTGTGCCATGTGGCTGTTTTCCGAAGCGTCGTTAAAGGGTCCTTGCCTTTATACCACTGGGGAAAGCAAGGCCCCTGGACTTGGTCCCAGCCAAAGGCCTAGCCTCCTGCTCCCATCTAGCACTGGGCTGCCATCATCCCTGAGCCCCAGTCTCTCCCCTTTCTTCAGTAAAATCCCTGGGAGGAGGACCCCTCCCAGCAGGGAGCAGAGTGACCCACAGCACCACTCCCCTCGCGGAGTGGTACCAATGTCCCTCAGGGATCCCAGCGAGGTCCGTAACTGGGCCCTTTCTGGAACTGAGCCTGACAAAGAAAGATGGACCTGGGAAGCAGGGGAGTCGTTCTGGCCAAAAGTCTTCAGTGCATAAGGCATCAGATCACCACAGAGGCTGGCCCTGGGTGACACGAGGCCCCAAAGTGTCTGCAATCCTTCCCTCCAGGTCCTGGCTGGGTGAGGCTGTTCAGATCTGGCCAGGGAGGTTCCCTGAGTCTGGGCTGCCCCTGGGGAGGTATGTGGCCCTCACCAGGCTGTGAGCCCCAAAGCTCTCCCCAGGACCTGCACATTGTGAGCTCAGGGTTTATGCCAGGATAAAGGAAGCCCTAAGTCCAGGTGACGACATGGGTCCTCCCCTGCCTGACATTCACCTTTGGTGGGTTCCCTCTAACAGCAAGGCTTCAGGGTGGAAGGATGGCCTTCAACGGTCGACCAGACTAGCCAAGGCCAGCCCCCCCAGCATCCCTCCTCCACCCTAGCCCAGGCCGGGTGGGGTGCGCCCTGACCTCACTGGCTGTCCTCTGTCGCCACCTGGTGGCCCACCACCCCCCACAGGTCAGCCAGCACCACGGGGGTCCTGTCAATCACCCTCTCCTGGGCCAGACATCGGTGGCGGCCTGGGTCGTCCCGCTGCCCCAGGTGGGAGGCCTAATGGGGCAGTTTGCTCTTGCTCTTGAAAAAGAGTTTTGATCATCAAAGAATCTCTGTCCCCAGAGGGAAAATGGTAATAAACAGCACATAAATGCAAGACATTAGAGCTGGCCCAGGCGGAGAGGGGCTCCTGATTGCTAATCAAATCCTTGCTCTTGAAGCGCTTTAAAAGCCTGCCTGAGCCATGCTATTGTCTCGAAAGAGCGGTTATTACTCTTATAAAAAAAACCTTATAAAAATTCTAATCAACATTGGTCTTAAACCATGTGGCACGAGGAGGGGCAGGCCTGGCGGAAGGGGACTCTTCACGCCTCAGGTTGCCCTCAGCCTCATTGCTGTGGTTGCCATCCAAGTGACTGCGTTTGGACTCAGACATCGTTTACTAACCCCCAGGGTCCCTAGCGCCCTCCACACAGGTCCCTGGCAGCCAGGCAGGCGGCCCCTGAAGTCTGGAGCCTTGTGGTCAGTGTGCCCCAAGGTCCCACCTGTCCTGGCTGGAGCAGCCCCTGCATGACTGATTGTCCCTCTCTCTGGCGAACTCAAAAAAGCACAGCTGAGAAGCCAGGCGGAGCCCAGAGTGGGCCGGGTGTGGAAGGCTGGAACAGCTGGTCCACCCTACACCCTGCCCAGGGCAGCCCTGCAGCCCTTGTCCAGCCTGGCACAGAGCAATCCCTTGGGCCAGCACCACACCTGAGCGTCAGTGCCCTTGAGCCACCATAGGAGTCTCAGTTTCCCCATTTGGCATCCTGGAGTGTGTGCCTCCTCCCAGCCAGCCTGGGCTGGAGTGGAGTCTGGCCGCTAGTGCACGTGTGACCTGAGCCTCAGGTGTACACGGACAAGCTGTGAGTGCCCAGGAGGGAGTGGCCCTGGGCCAGGCAGGCCTTCCTTTGGGCCAGCTCCCCAGTCACCACCTGGCAGCCTGGCTCCCATGAGCTGGGCCTCCTGGTGGGAAGCCACAGCATCCCAAGGGTCAGCCGGAGCCTGTGCCCAGGAAGATCTCAGGGGACACAAGCAAGTGGCCCAGGCACATGCCATAGTCCACACAGCCCCTGGCTGGGTCACAGGGCTGACACCGCATCCCACGCCAGGGTCTGGACCCAACCTCTGATTCTCAGAGATCCCTGTGACGGTGGCACTGGGGCTCAGCCCACACTGGCTATGTCCTGCCTCACTGATGCCCAGCCCTTCTGCCACTCATCCTGGCTGGACACTACACTGAAAGGTCTCGCAAGGCTGGGGACATGGTGCATGGACACAGCAGCCCAAGGGGCAGCACCCACTGCCCTAGAGCCCCTTGCCAGACCACTCTGCCCTGCTGCCCTCCAAGCTCATCTTTGCCTCCCTGGCAGGGTCTGCCTGGGCACCCAGGCTCTCAGAGTGGCAGAGGTGGGCAAGGTGGAAAGAAGAGATTCTGGGAAGTCCTGCCAACCTGAGAGGCCACTGGGGGCCACAGGGACAATCCTCACTCGAGACAGAGATGCATTTGAGACCCCAGCAGGGAGAGGTAGGGGTACCCTTAATGCAGGCCTCCAGAGTGTACCTGGCTTCTGCCAATCACTGGCCCAGTGAAGCAGCTCCCAGGAGGTGCTCCTGATCAGGGAGGCTGGGCCTCAAGGGGGCCACAGACCCATGAGCAGCTCATTCAGGACACATGGGCCCGTATCCTTCCCAGCCCCCGGGACATCCCAAGAGCTTTCTTGCTCCATAGCAGGAGGGTGCAAGGTGTGAACCACAACTCAGTGAGATGCACACCCAGGAGTAGCAGGCACTGTCAGGCAGCTGGGGCTGAGTAGCCGCTGAACAGGGGACACCCCATTCTCTTCTCCCAAGCCAGCTTGCCATTGCGTGACGGAAACACTCACCCCTCACGCTGAGGACTTGGAGGGACCAGAGGTGCTGAAGGATACCTGGGGGCTGGCTTTGCCAGGGGGCGTCTGCAGGTTCCAGCTGCTTCCCCATCAGAGAGCAGAGGACAACCTGAGGGTCATGGGACACTCGTCCTGGGGGTCTGGGTCCATTTCCTCTTAGCTGCTGAGGTCTGCGCTCAAGAGGTGGTAGCAGGGATGGCTGGAAAGCCAGGGCACGCTGGGAGTTCACCACCCCACCACCCCCACTCCACTGTGGTCCTTCTCTTCCCCTCTGACCGAGACAGGCCATGCTCCTGGCCTGCGACCCTCCCTGTTTCTCAAACACCCAGTGCATCCTCAGAGCTAGGGCTGCATGGACCTGGTGCACAAGGGCAGAGCCTTCCCCCCAGGAACATGCCCAAAAGGAAACTAGGAAAGAGATCTACAGGAACGCCCGGAAGGCAAGTGCTCAGAGGAGCAGAGCAGCGGAGGTGAGGGGCACCAGGCGGAGCCAAGGGGAGGTGGAGGTTGTGGTAGGTAGCAGGGGCTGCCCAGGCCCAGGGCACAAGGGAGCCACAGCAGGCGGTGGCGCAGGGAGAACCCACTGGGAGCGAAGGGACACCAACACCAGCAAGCCTGGAGGGCGACAGTGATCTCCCCTCCCTGAGCTGTGCCCAGTGTTCTCCCAGAATCCAAATCGTCCCTTGAGGTTGTGCTGCTGCAGGCGAGCGCCATGCCCTTTGAGGAGGCAAGCGGATGAAGACAGGGCCAGGGAAATCCATCAGGCTGGCGTCTCTGGGCCAGCGCTGAGATTAAAATGCACAAACCTTCGATACGGGGCTCACGGAGCGAGCTGTCCCTCAGCTGCAGACATGGAACCATAACTCAGCAAAGAAAAGCTCAGGCAAGCTCCCAGGTAAACCTCAGGGAGCCCCAAGGTGACGGCCCACGGGCATGCTCCACGAGCAGGTGGCCAGGGCTGCTGCCACCGGCCACTCAGCCCCACTCCCCAGCACCTGCCCAGGAGGCCAGACGCACGCTCCTGGCCAGCACCTCCTGCAGCTCAGGAACCTCAGGGACGGTGGCCAGGCCACCAGGGTATGTCCCAGGGCCCTTATCAACCTGTGTGTGTCCCTGGTCTATAGAAGGCTGGGGCAGAGCTTGCCAGTCTTTGCCACATCCAGATATGGACAGAACCTGATGCCAGGTCTGAGGAAGGAGGGGCTGCAGTCACCCAGGTCCCACCCAGTGAGGTCAGCACCTCTGCTGGATGACCCTGGCCAGGAGCTCCAGACCCCACCTCACTGCTCAAAGCACCTCCTGTTCTGACTCGTGGCAGCACCAGCATCACCAAGAACATTCTAGTCCCCCAGACTCTGCTCCCAAGTGGTAGCCTCTTGCTTGGGGTCCGGGCTCTGAGCATCGCAGACCCACTAAGTCACAAGGCCCCCTGTGACCCTGGAGAACCTCAGACCCACCCTACCCCCACTGCACACCCCCCCTCCCCGTCCCATGGAAGGCCCAGCTCTGAGGGAGTACTAAGGTTCCCGTGAGGCGCTAGGCAGAGAAGACCTTTCAGGGAGTGTAGGTGCTGCTGCCCACCCGAGGGCGGGTCTCCAGGGTCCCCACCACAGAGGTCCTGACTCCTGGGGGCCAAGGCGCTCAGAAGGCCAACAGCATCAGCCAAAGCAAGGCTCTGGGGCAGTGTTATATGGAGAACACAGCACAGAAGCACTAAATAAGCCCCCAAAAGGAGAATAAGACCGTTTTACCACCAAATCAATTCACCCTAATTCTCATGCTCTGAAAGGTATTTTTCTTAATGACTCCATTATTTTTTCACATGGTGAGCAATAAACTCCTCCCACATCCTCCACGCTTGTGCTCCCGCACCGAGGCCGGGAGCGCTTACAGCCAGCTCTGCAGGTTCCAAGCGCAGCTCCCACCCAGCGGTGACTATAGAACACCCCATCCTGTGTCCTGTGAGGGCTGGAGCTAGGGGCTGGAGCAGTTGCTCAGTGATTAGAGCACTGATCTGGCACACGCGAGGACCCGGGTTCAAACCACAGCATCACATGAACAACTAAGTGTCAGGGGAACAAAAACCAGATGAAAAATAAATAAAACTGATTCTCTCTTTTTCTCTCTCATTGTCTTAAAAAAAAAAAAAAAGCTGGAGCTTAACCAGCCACCACCGGCTGCCCTGCTACAGAGGCCTGGAGCCTGGACCCACCAGGTGGCGTCCCTGAGGCCACATCAGCACACCCCAGACACGAAGCCCCAGCATGTCAGGAAGGAGTGCTCCCTGCCACCCTTCCCACCAGGGCTCACAGACACTCCCTCCACCTGCACCCTAAGGCCACACCTGAGCATGTACCTGCTTCTGAGCACACATGGGAGTGCGGTCCCACAGGCAGGGCCGGCCACTGAGGGAGTGGCTGGCGGGAGTGCCCCTGGGGAAGCACAGTGGCTCTGCTCAGCCCCAGTGACACGTCTTTCCGTGTGCCACAGCCCGTGGGGTCCTGTGCGGAGGGTGAAGCTCATGGGGACCAGGCTGTTGAGAACAGTGCAGAGGAAGGTAGGGTGAGGCCAGGGGATGTGGGTGACCCAGATGGGGCACAATTCCACCCTGAGAGTGCTTTGCCATGTATGTCTCTTTTGTGCCCTCCAGACTGCCACCTCTGCCCCTCCCCCAGTACATATAAGTTAGTTCATTATTGTGCATTCTGAACAAGGCCACTGTCCAAGGGTCCCAAAAGCAAACTTCCTGGTAAATGGAGGCCAGAGCCTGTGTTACCTGTGGGGCGTCAGGCGAGGCCCTAACATGGCCCTCCTCTGCCTGGCTGTGCACGCACCGCTCCTCTCCTGCCAGCCAAAGAAGCAAAGGTGGTGGGAGGGGAGTGAGAGTCAGTCTCAGGGACACAGGCACAGGGAGGAGTTTCCCCAGCACCTGCCGGCACCTCAGATGTTCAGCATGAGGCATCTGCGGCAGCCCTGGTGGCCCCCGTAGCCCCAGAGTCCACGCTGTTTTGTAACCGGAGCACACACGCCGCCTGGTGGAGCTTGCCCAGGCTGGACTACCTTAAACACCCACATGGCCGCGGGGGCACACTGGGCAGTGCTCAGAACGCCTGCAACAGCAGCGGCGACAACGCAGACAGGCTGGATACCTGTGCCCAGTCCTGTCCAGGCAGAGCATCCCTAGAGGCAGGCCCATGTCGGGCCTCACCTGTGAGCAAGGAGACCCATAGTCACACAAAGCTGTTTCAGCTTTTGCAGCCTCACAAAGCCCCTCTGTGCACACGAGGAGTGTGACCTCCCCACTTCAAACATCTGGGCAGCTGAGCCTTCCTGCCAGTGCTAAGCCCCTGCGCTCCCAGGGCTGACCCTGAATTTGTCCCCCTCTGAGCCTTTCCTTCCTACCTCCCTGTGGCCCTGATGTGGCCCTCCTGGGAGAAGCTGGAGCAGCCCCTGCAGCAGGAAAGGCCTGGCGACTTGGGCCCTTCTCTGGTGGGTCTGACTCCTGGCTCCGGAGAGTTTCCACAGCGCTCTGTTAATCACTTTTCCTCTGAAACGTATGTGGCTGTTTTCCTAGCATAAACAGTCCCCAGCAGCCCAGGGAAGCCCTCAATGGGACATGACAGACTCCTGGCTCCAACCAGCACTTCTGTAGTAAACAAGAAACAGAGACAGAGCCCAGGGAGCAGCTCAGGGATTCTCAGCTCAGCTCGGAAAGGCCTCCATGTCCAGACCTGCCAGTTCCCGCTGACTGCAGAACCCGCCAACAAGCCCTGCCCAGCTGCCCTGGGAGGGCCAGCAGCACGTCCCTCCTGGCCTGGACCCTGCCTCCTCTGCTCGGCTGTGCCGCACTCCACAGCTGGGCTCCTGCAGGCTCAGGAACTTGGGGTACTGTGAAGGAAGGGCTGGTCCCCAGGCCCTCCAGCCTTGCCCTGCACCCACATTTGGGGGTGAGCATGGGTGTGGGGGAGGTGCGCAGGCGTGGCCCCCCCGCCATTGCTTCCCCAGCTGTAACCCAGGAACTTTGCCAGCCTGGCCACCCTTCCTCTCCAGGACAGTCCCCTCTCCGCTCCAGCAGATAGGAGACTTGGAGCCACATGCTCTGTGTGCTGTCTGTCCACACCCTCCTCCCAACCTGCTCCATGCAGACCCCACCCGGCTGGTTGCTAATGTCAAGGAGCTTGTGTCCATCTTCCCTGCCACTGGAATGCCCCTTGTCCTTGCCTCAGGAACACTGCAGAGGGGACTATAGCATGTGGGTCATTGCACTTTGTGCTGAGTCTCCAGCCAGCTCCCTGGAGCTGCAGCTGTCAACAGGGGATGGTAGAGGCTCAGGAGGGCGGGGCTGTCAACTCTCATGACTGCCCGTTGGGCTCTGGCCTGCACAGGCCCAATCACCTGACAATTCCTAGCCTGGGAGGGGTGAGTCCAGTGTCTTATCTGGCATCCTGTGACAAAATAACTTGGCAGCAGCAGGGACATCCCGGAGGGAGGCCTTGCTCCAAGTCCCGAAGGCTCCATGCCCTAGGTCTCCCTTTGGGGCCAGCCAGGGATGCCATGCAGCCATGGTGTCTACCGCGGGACCTCTAGCATGGGCTGGGTGTTGCACCAGGGTGTGAGTACAGTGCCCCGTGTGGTTTTCTGCAGACCAGGAGCACCCCCAGGGACTGGATAGGTGCAACACGAGGAGCTCTGGAGTGGTGGGAGGCCATGCATGTCCTCTGTCCCTCTTCAGCAAAGGCCCAGGGCTTTGGCTCCTTGGTGGGGCCAAGGACATGAGACCATGGCAGAGGCTTCAATTGGGGCTGACACTGAGCCAGGCTGGGGTAACCGTCGTCTGCCATGATCCATCCGGATCCTCAGGGCCCAAGCAGGTGAGCTGAGCAGGGACGCAGTGGAACCAGAGCCCTCGTCCTTCCTTCTCTGGGTGGTCCTGAAGTCTGCACACCACTCAGGATATGTGGCACACTCTTGGCCAGGACTGGTTCCAGAGGCCTCCACCAGCTGCTCTGGGGGTTCATGTGCTGTGGTGACTGATCCCTGGGTCAGGCAACCAGGGGACAGCTCTGCCAGAGCTAAGGACTCGCACCAGGGGCCTAGGGAAGGATAGCATGGTGTGTCTGAAGGTCACTGGACCCAGAAGGTGGGCCTGGCCAGGGTCTCTTTGTCGCATTGACTCCAGGAACCGTCCCTCTACTCACGACAATCTCAAGGTCCCTGCATATCAAGGCCAGCTTGGACCCTTTATCAAATAGCTCTCAAAAGATCTGGACATTTCTCCTTCCTGATCTGCCAGGCAGCCCAGGGGCTTGGGGAAGACAGTGGAAAGGTCAGGAAATCCTGCCCGCCACACTTGGGTGCGAGCCTCGTGAGCCAAAGAAAGGCAGCACCCATAACAGGTACACCTGGGCTGTGGGGCCTCGGGGCACCCAGTCTAGGCTATCTAGTCCCTGTCCCTGCACCTGCCAGCCCCCCTGCCACCTCAACTTGTAGCCTGCAGACCCTCTAGAACCTGCAGCAGCCCCTCAAGGCAAGGGGGAGGGGTCTGCAGTGCTCTGCAGGCCCCAGCTGCCCAGGCCCAGGCTCCTCCCAGACCCCCTCTGTAATAGCCCCCTCGGGCCAAACAGACCCACACGCCACCCCTCAGAGCCCTGCACCCTCTGCAGGTCAGGGGCAGACGGAGACCCCCTACCCACATACCCTGCCTGTTCCAGAGGCCCCCAAGTCCTAGCAGGAAAAACAGCTGCGGTGGCAGCCTTCGGAGGCCCCGTCTCAGTTACGGCTTATGTACAGCCCCCCAGGCAGCCAGCTTGCGGGAGGCACCGACTTTATAAATAAAATTTATCATTGTAATTATGGCCCCTGTAGAGAGCGGAGGACATTTACGGCCTCTTGGAGGTCATGAATAATTTAGCAGAAGGGAAAGGGGCGCTTTCGTTGGTGCACAATGGGGCCCAGAGGTTCCCATTAGCTGGGCTGTGGGAGGCTGCGGGGACATCACTCCCACCCTGCCCCGCACGGCTCTGTGCCCTCGCCTTCTTAATAAGGGCCTGACTCTGCAACGGGGTGGCTGGATGTGGCCCCAGCAGTCAAAGGCCCTGCTTCAGCCTGAGAAGGGGAAGCTGCAGGCTCCAGGGACTGGGCGTTGACCCGAACGTCCAGCTGTGACCAGGCAGCCCCTCAACTGCATCCGGAAGCCAGACAACACCACGGCTGCTCGAGTGTCAGGGCAAGGCACAGAGGCGGCGGCTGCAACAGTCATGGCACTGGCTCCCCACGCAACGCACGGCCCTAGTCTCCAAAGGCAGGGTCATTCTTTGCCCCCCAATGACAAGGACTCACTGTTAGAGATCCTTCCCTTGCGTGGCTCTGCTGGAGGACACTCCCACTGCCCACCCTACAATGGGCAATGGCACCCATGGGTCCCAGTCCAGGCTCCCACCGCCTCCTGGGTGGCACATCAGCCCCTCTAACCCAAAGCCACTGTGTCCCTACTTCCTTCTCCAACCCTCAGGCTACACTCCTTCCACCACCAAGCTGCATGGTAGAACCCACCTGTGACCATGTGGCCATGTCCAGGGGTGACTTTTGGCCCCTTGTCCCTCTGGACCTGGCCCCCTCCCTTTCCCACAGGACCTAGCACCCCACATGCCAGTCCCAGCTCATCCCCACTCCTCACCATCCCCCCTTCCCACACTGGAGAGTCCGGTGGGTTCCAGGTCCCTTGGCCTCTCCCACCTCTTCTGTTCCCCTGACTCCCTCCAGCCTCTCCAGGGCCAGGGAGGGATCACCCAGCCTCCAGTGCCCCCACCCTGCCCTCAGGGAGGGCAGGAGTGCTCCACCTAACCCGAGCTTGCCTGTGACCTTTAGGGCCCCGGAGTGTGTATGGAGTGGCTCCAACCTTCCAATTGTTATTTATTTATTTTTTTTTTGGTGGGCTGGGGTGGGGACCAGTGACTAAACTCAGGGGCATTTTACCACTGAGCCACATCCCTGGCTCCTCCCCATTTTTTTAATACAGGGTTTCGCTAAGTTGCTTAGGGTCTCACTAAGTTACTGAGGATGGCCTCAAACTTGCAGTCCTCCTGCCTCAACCTCCCAAGCTGCTGGGATTACAGGTATGTGCCACCATGCCCAGATCCAACCTTCCAATTCTTGCACTTTAGGGGGACCAACTTCCCAGCCTCTCTGCCTCCCTCTTACAAGGACACTTGTGGTGGCAGATAGGGCCCACAGGATAATCCAAGGCTATGTACAATCTCAACCTCCTCATTTAATCACACCTGCACAGACCCTTCCCCAAGTAGGATAAAGTCACAGGTTCCAGGAATTCCATGTGGCTCTCTCCAGCGGCACCATCCAGCCTACCACAGAGGGTGATCCCAAACTCTCATCTGCTGGCTGGAACTCCAAGCCCCAGATTGCACACCCAACTTCCCCATCCTCAGAGGTCTCCATCCATCTCAAACTAACCCCCATGACACCCCAAGATCTGCTCACCTGTCACCCATGGAAGGCAGAATTCAACCCCCAAAGGGGCCCATGTCCTCAGCTCCGAATGTGTTCTATTATAAGGCAGGGAGTGGAGAAAGAGGTTGCAGATGGGATTTAAGTTGCTGGTGAGCAACTTTAGACTCAGATTCCCGCAGCCTGCGGGAAGCAGGGTCCTGCACAGAGGCCAGAGGAGGACCAAGTGCCCTTCAGCCACTGCTGGTTGTGAAGATAGGGAAGGGCCACAATCCCATAGCGCTGGCACTTTTAGAAGCTGGACGAGGTGAGGACTTGGCCATCCCCAGAGCCTCCTAGACCTGCTCAGGTCCCAGATCACGTCTATCTCGGCTGGGAAGTGAGAAGCTCTTCAGGCCTTGAGCTGGCAGCCAAGAGGCATATTGACCCATCAGGACCTGTCCCCTGGCCCCACCTCCCTGAGGCAGGGGCTAAGGGGCCCTGTGCGACCCTTGCTGCTCCTTGTCTCACCTCCTCTATTCGTGTGCTAGAGACCCTCAATGAAGGCCTCCCTCCAGCAGGAAGCAGAGACCACCCACCTCAGAGAAGACTGTCCACTGGCCAGAGGAAGAAGGGGCTAGGGTGGCGTGGGCTGTGCCCTCCCACATGCCTGGGCCACAGTGAGGGTGAACCAGGGAGCATGTTATGGTTTGGATGAAAGGTGTCCCCCCAAAACTCATGTGAGACAATGAGAAGGCCAGAACCAAAGCTGGGGCTCCTTGTCCCTGACAGTATAGCTGCCCAGGCACATGGTGGGCAGAGCTAAGATGGCAGGGCCTGGCTCCTCCCCACAGGCCATCCCTGGCACAGGAACAGAGGACCTTATGAAGACCCTGTGTGGACCCCACAGCTCAGAGACCCCAGGCTGGCCTTATCTCACCCCACAGAGACCAGGTTGCTGTCCTGATCAATCCAGGCACATGTGGAGGGCGTGGTGTGAACCTTATCAGATGGGGCTGGGAAATATGGCGGACAGGGCCGGACGGCCTGAGCTGGTCAAGAGCTGCTGGGCCTCTGGCACACTAGTAAATACCCAGGTCACAAGGACAGGAGTGACATCCCTCTTCCAGAGAAAGCAGGCAGAGGGCAGCTTTCATTGATGGGGCTGGGCCTTCCCTGCCCTCTGGTCAACAAGGCAGGACAGGAAGGAGCTGCCCAGAGCTCTGTGCCCAGTGGGGACAGCTCCAGGCCTTGCTGGCCCAGAAGCTGGGTCAGGGCTTGCAGGGAGGTGGGCCTTGTCTGGATTCAGGACCTTGGTCCTCATACATGGCCAGCTGCACAGGACACCTTCTGCCCCAAACCTCCTAGGTGGTCCTCCTGGAACAACAACAATCATCAAAATGCATCCTGGGGGCCAGTTAGGTCCACCCCTGCTTTGTAAATAAAGCTTTATTGGAACACAGCCAAGCCTGTTGCCCCATTGTCTGAAGGGCAGTGCTCAGTGTGCCAAAGAACTTGCCATCTGCCCTACAAGGGAAGTCTGCACCCTGCCCATCATGAAGACAGCAGTCAGGGGAGTGCCAGTCCCCAGCACCCACAGTAGGGGGACAGGCGGTGAGCTCATACGTCCATGGCCAGATGTGGCCCATGGTGGCCTGGGAGGTTGCGCCTGTACTCATGCTGCCCCTCCCAGCCTACGCAGCCGGGATCTGGGATGTGCCCGTGCTTTCAGAACACCATGGGGCCAGGTCTCTCCACACCTGCTCCAGCAGACCCTCAGAACCATCAAAAGTCCGCAAGCCACTCAGAGTCTGCCCACTGGTGCACCCCATGCCTGTGGCAGGGCTGCCATGTGAACCTGCAGATGGCTGCAGCCACTGGGCTGGAGCTGGCACCTCCTCCTGGCTATGTGACTTCAGGCAGGTTGCCTGGTCTCTCTGAGCTGTACTTTCCTCATCTGTAAATGAGGGGCAAGCAACGCAGGGCAGGGCAGAGACAAGAGCCTGCATTCCTGCTCAGGACAGACCCTGGGCACACTGGCCCCTCACTCCCACTGTGCCTCCCGAGCCCAGATGCCATCCCTCCTGCCAGGGCACAACTAGGGCTCAGACAGCATGCCACTAACCCAGTTTGGGACCTGTCCTTCACCTCTTTCTCCTGTCAACCTCCAGGCTCCCCCACAGCAGCACCTGATGGGGACAGGACTCTGTGGTCATCCAGCACCCCTGCAGCCCCACATGATCCTCACTCACTCTGCCCCTAATTCCAAACATGGATTTTCATGAGCACCAGCTCTGGAATTGGCCACAGGGGTGGGAATAGCAGCCTGACCCCTGGCTTTGTCTGTAGGCCTGGCCTGCTGTACACCAGGGGCCTGGGAAGCAGCCACCACCGCCCCATCTGGGGCCAGAGGCCTACCCTTGGGGTTGTTGCTATTTCTGCCAAGGGGGAGAGGTAATCGCAGCTCAGCCCTGGCTGGCTGGACAGGCTCCACGACACAGCAGAGGGCGGGCTCAGGGACGCAGGCAGCACCAGTGTGGCCCTGTGGATGATCGGTGCCCGAGGGAAACCAGGAGGACCCTTCACCTGTGTGCTGTGGTGGGGCTGCCTACGGCCCTCCTCCCGGACATGGCCAGGACACTGCTGGGCTGAGCCCTTGGCGGAACCTGCAGAACGTGATTGGTTCTGTGCTTCCTGACCCCATGGGGTCTGAATGAGAGAACCAGCTCCTGCCCAGGATAGGACAACAGGTGCCCAGGTGACAGCAGGCCACAGGCAAGTGACCCTGCCTTTCATCCAGGACTGAGGGCTTTCCTAAAGTGGGGACAGTCCAGAAAATCCAGGCCTCCAGTGACCCCAGAAGCCCCTCTGAACCTGTGTCCTCACCCATGTGTGGAGAGTGGACTCAGTGACATCCTGGCCCCTGGCTCCCTGGTGCTCTGGCCTGAGGACACCCTGCCCAAGGCTAGGCCATCCTGGAGGAAGCAGAGCTGTCCAGGTCCAGAGTGGAGGCTGGAGTATGGGTCTCTCCGGCCTCACGGAGCCTCCAGCCATCGCAGGATGGTGAGAGCTGCATGGGCGGGGGGGAGTTAAGAGGCTGCTCTGGGGCAGGACAGGGACACAACGAAAACCCGCTGATACTGAGTCGAGCCTATCAGGAGGCTCGACTCCAGGCCCCTCGGGCTCAGGGCCCCTTGATCAGGCACTGCTACAGCAGCTCTCCGTCTTTATGGCCTGGCCCTCACTTCTCATGTGGGGAGGGAGGGGCCGCCCACATCTCAGCCCCACTGGGGTCTAGGCTGGTGTCTGCCAGCCCCATCTGCCTGGGGCTCTCGAGGCAGAGGTCAGGCATGGCCCCGTTCTGAGGTCCTTTGCTAACAACAGAGACACAGTCCTGGCCCCTGCTGCCTGCCACCACCCCAGGACTGACTGCACCCGGAGATGAGTCCCACATGTGTTGGGGAGGGCCTTCAAGGCCACCCCACTCCTTGTCCCCCAGTCAGGGCCATCAGGTGCCTGAGTGACCCCCGCCGTGGGCCGTCCAGATGGGGCCTCTCCAGTTCTCCCTCTTGCTAAAGTTGGCACATGTGTCATTGGGGGCTGCCAGGTGGGGCGCAACAGCCTTCCCAGGAGCCTTGAGCCTGTCCCTGGCCTCTGCCCTGCAGCAGGGAGGTCAGCATGGGGTGTCCATGCTTCCTGTTTCCCTAGCTGGGGGATGCTCAGCCTGGCACTGCACCTTCGCCCTTTTAGCCGCAGCCCAGCTGCTGAGGGGACTGGGACGGAGGGGGCCCCACCCTTCCAGGGAACCCCAAGCCCCATGGTGACAGCCTCCACTGTTCAGAGGGCACCAGGGCGGCCAGGCCCACAGAGCTTCTCAGGCCACTGCCCGAGTTTTTGTAATGGAAACTTCCCACCAGTCAGCAAGCCATGGGACAGCTCTGGTTCCACCCTGGGTCAGGCTCTGATGGTCAGCAGCTCACAGGGCAGGTCAGCTGGGCAAGCTCTCCCTAGGACAGGCACAGCTCCAGGAACCCAGGTGGGTGGGCCATGTGTGTGTGTGTGTGTGTGTGCACGTGTGTGCACACATGCATGTGTATGTACATGTGTGGGCTGTGTGCATGTGTATGGGCATGTGTGTGCAGGTGTGTGCAGGTGTGTAGGCATGCGCACATGTGTGTGCACGTGTGTGGGTGGACGTGTGTGCATGTGTGCTCACGTGTGGGCCTAGGTGTGGGTGGGTGTGCGTGTGTGTATATGTGCAGGAGGGGTTTCATTATCTCCCTGCTCCCCTGAGGTCTATGGGCTCCTAGGCACCTGCACCCCCACCCCGGGCACCCCCTGGAGGAGCTGCACTGCATCAGGGAAGCCCAGTCCTCACCCAGGCTCAGGGCACCTTGCCCTCCAAACTGTGGGCCCAGCTCAGGTGAGGAGCAGACAGGGAGCAGCTGTGGGTGCCAAACAGGGTGTCAGTGGGTGGTCAGAGCTCAGGAAGCCCCTGGCAGCATGGGCAGGGTACTGGGGTCTCCACATTCCAGCCACTGCCCTCAGACCCTGCCCACGCCTTGGTGAGCATGGGGACATCAGGGCTGGGAGTGTAGGTGGTGGCAAAACAGGCAGGGAGCCTTCCCCCCAGGACAAAGGGAGGACACCCTGCCTTCTTCCATGGTCCTGGAGGCTCACAGGAGGGGCCCAGCAGAGGAGGGATGGCAGGTGGAGGGCCAAGATGTGGCACTGGGACTGTCACCAACTCCCAAGAGCTTCAAGGGAAGGTGGGGGGGGGATACTTGGACAAACCCCAAAAGACTACCTGGAGAATCTTTGGGGCACCACTTTGCCCCTGGCAGTGCCCTCAGACAGGCACACCCTCCCCAGCAGCATGGAATAGTGGTGACGCTCCACAGGGCCCAGGAACCATTTTCCACCTTTTATCACCCATCTGTCACCAGCCAGCCTCAGAGCAAGTGCACTCGAGTTACACCCTGTCCCTGCCACTGAGGCCTCTGCTGTGCGGGGAGCACTAGCAGGGCTGCCCTGCTTCTGCTGTGTGTGCCAGGGCCACCCCTCCACAGTGTCACTGTGGGAACATGAGCCCAAGGAGCTCAATCCATGTGACCAAGGTCACAGAGACCAGCATCCCAGCCAGCCTGGGGACACCAGAGGTCCTGCTTCCTGCTGGAAGCTTCCTCCCCTCCAGAAGGGGAAGCTGAGGTCTAGGCAACACCTGCTCACCTGGGGGTGGGAGGCCTCCTGGGATCCAGGTGAAGGTGCGCAGCTCCAGAGGGGCCATGGAGCCGCAGCACTGTCCAGCTCCCCGCCCTCGATGCCACCTACGGGCCTGCTGGGATGCTAGCCCACCCATGCCCCATAGGGCCCATGGAGCCAGCACTGGGTCAGCTCCCACCGAGCTGTTGAAGGCCTGGCGAGGCTGGGTCTTGCCCAAGGTCACAGGTGGCCACACCAGGAGCTCCCTACCCACAACCACCCAGCCAGGGTGAGCCAGGCTGCCTGGCAACCAGCACAACACACTGCACACACCCCATCACACACTCACGCTGCACGTGCACACATGCAGACTCACAGACACACACACACACAAATAAGACACACGCTTACCAACATGCACACCTTTGTGTGTACACCTTCACCCACACTGACATACGAGCAGTCACACACACAGACGCGCACACAGACATGCCTACAGTTATACGCACACTCCCCCGTGTGTGGCTACTCTCACAATCACACATAAGCACACTCGCATACATGCACAAGCACACTCACACAAGTGCACACTCGTACATGTTGTCCTGCAACCCCCCAAAGAGCCCTGCCAGGGAGGGCGCACCACGAAGTCAGGGCATGCAGAGGTGCTGGTGGCCCTCTGTGGCCCTGGCCCGCCCAAGCTCAGCCTGTTTCCCTAGATAGGGTGGGGCCTGGACCTGGGCAGGCTGGCTGGGGGAGGGTCCCCCCAGTCTGTGCAGCCATAGAAGATGCCACCAAACTCAGAGGCTCCTCCTTCAACCCAGGTCTGGGCCCTAGCAGCTGATAGGATCTCTGCCCCCCCCTCGTCCCCAAGCCCCAAGTACAAATTGGGTCCAGTGCACCCCCTGTAGATGCTGCCAAGGCCACTCTGACAGGCACTCTGTGACCACACTGCTCTGGAGGCCACTTGGGCCCCCACTCCGGGTGACCTCAGCCCTGGACGCTGAGCCCGGCACAGCCTCTCTGAAGCACCTTCCTGAGCGTGTCCTGAAGATAAGCTGGCCTCCTGCTGCACGGCTCCTCCCACAGCCCTGTCTGCAGCAGAACCTGAGGGCTGCAGTGCGAAAGCTGCCCTCTGAAGTCACCGAGCCACATGGGCATCTCCGTGTGTGTCACTGACAGTGCTCGGCTCTCCTGTGAAATTCATGTCTGATGGGAAGAGCGCATGGCGCCCCGGTTCATCCCTCCAGATAGCCATTCCGCAGGGGGACCCTCAGGGCCTCGCTCTTGGCCTGGGGTCAGGGCCTTGGAGGGTCCCTGGGAACAGGGATGCTTCTCATAAAATCAAGCTTTTGCCACCGCACCAAGGGCCTGGGCAGGCTAGAGGAGGGAGGAAGGCCCCCAGGCCACCCACCTAGCTGGGAAGGAGGCAGAGAGGACCCAGCCTCCCTGTGGCCAGGGACTCTCCTGCCCTCTCTGACCTCATCTCATTGTCCCATGAAAAGGCAGCCCTAGCCCTTGAAGGGCTAATGCTGGTACCTGGCTTCCCTGCCCAGAGGGTCTGCACCTGGAGCAGGACTGGAGGCCTCAGCGTCAAGGTCCCTGCTGCGGTTGTGAAAGAAATCCACACTGGGTGGGGAGTGCCCTGAGTGAGAAGGAGGGGAGGTGTACAAGCACCTGGGGACCCACAGATGGAGAAACGGATGGCTGTGCACCCAGAATTGAGCAGCGCGACCTAGGGAGACAGGCCAGACTTAGAGTCAGAGACAGAATCAGAGACAGAGAGAGATGTACATGCAGAGAGAATGAGAGAAAAACAGATGGACAGAGAGGGGCAGGCACAGACCTTCCGGCCAGCGCTGCCGGTGGCCTCCAGAGCTCAGGGGCACAGCTGACAAGGTACAGGACCCTCTGGAAGAGCCTTTCCAGGGCCTGCTGAGTCCAGGTATTGCAAAGCACCTGCCCCTCATCGGAGCAGGGGCCCGCCTGCTGAAAGGGACAAGGCAGAGAGGGTCACTGCAGTCCTGTCTGTGATCTCAAAACATTGCCAATGACAATGACAGGATACACTTTTCCTGAGGACCCACAATGGCGGGTGGGTGCAAAGCAGAGTGTGGCAGCCCTAAGGAATACCATGCAGCCATGAAAGATGACGGTCATGAAGACTGAGCGGCAGGGGAAATGGCCTTCTAGGTTTTTTTGAGCAAGATTCGCCCGCACTAGGGAGGGAAAACGGGGTCCACTTGGGGCAAGGTCATCGGAGCCAAGGAAGCCAGCCTGCTTCCTGGGAGTAATTTCCTCCTCCTTTCGCTTCCTGGGAGTAATTTCCTCCTCCTTTCGTTTTTCACCCTATCACATTGTTGCTGTGCAATGAACAATGCCTTTCTTATCTTAGGACCATGTTGCAGTAAATGAAGACCACCGTGCGCACCTTGTGCTCCGACTCCCGGCCAGAGACACCACATCAGGCCAGAAAGAATGAGGCCGCGTGGGGCTCACGGACGACTGGGGCGGAGAGGGTGAGGCAGGCTGCCAGAGATGCCCAGGTCTGCAGGCTGACAGCCCTAGGGGCGGTGGCAGGATAAGGACAGGCAGGAACCCCACCCTTGCTCTGACTGCGTCCTCTGCCCCAGGGACTCCAGGAGGGGAAATCTCTGGGGACTGCTGGGAGTAGGGAAGCCACCTTGAAGGACTTGGTCTGGCCGAGGCACAAGGTGTGGCACACATGTCCGAAGGTGCAGAGAGGATGCCAAGAGTTGTGGCGGCTTTGCACACATCAGGCCTGGGTCCCAGGCACAGAAGCAGTGTATAGGACAGGGCAGAGGACGGCCAGTTGGAGGAAGTCTGAGGGGCAGGGCAGTGGGAGCCACGGGAGGTTATAGAGCTGGGTAGCTCAGAAAGGACATGTTGGAGAGATAGAAAGGGTGGAGACAGGACACACTGAGACTGCCACCAAGCATCCTCCATCCAAGATGAAGTGGGGAGGGCACCAGGACAGGGAATGCAAATAACAAGGATCTTCTCCAGGAGCGGAGTGGGGAGCAGTTTCCACCAGCGAGCCTGGCAAACCTCTGCCCACATTATGCTGGACAGGGTGGCCTCCCCAAGGAGAGCAGCAGGCTGTGTGCTGTGGCCGTACCCAGCTGGGGGCAACCTAGCAATGGCCCTTACACAGCTGTTGTCCCTGTACACCAGACAAGGACCCTGAGGTTCCCAGGGGCCAGGCTGGGCAGGGTGGATGAGGCTGGCGGGTGGGATGGCAGCCCCCGGTGGCCCATGGTGCACAAGTTGCCCTCCCACTCTCTGCAGAGCAGCCTGGAGAGGGTGGCCCAGGAAAAGGGAGGCTGAGTCCCTGAGGGAGAGACCCCAGGGCCGGAGAGCACAGCAGGCCCCAGGGAGCTAGGAGGAGCTTGCTACTCAGGCCCCTAAAGCAGGGTGATTCCCCCACGCCGGCCCATGTTCCAGGTCCCCTCAGGTCCCCACCAAGGCACAGAGGAGGAGGGGGTGGGGGCTGGCATCTCCCCTCAGGGAGGAGGCACCCTCCCATCTTGTTGGTGGTCCACAAGCCCTGCCCCTCTCCTTGTACGGGGCTCTGGGCAGTGGCAGACCTCTGCACCCAGGTCCCTCCTGGCCTGCTCCCTGGTCACCAGCCCTTCCATGCCTGGTTATCAGGACCCGCAGGAACTCAGTGAGGCAGGATGGGAAGACGCACTTGGAGATAGTCCTCGGTGGGTGGCAAGCACCACCACTGCCACCCTTAGCACAGGGCTATTATTCTTAGGGACATCACAAGTCATTCCGGCCCCACAGGGCCTGGGCTGGGCATGGGTCTGATAGCTACTGACTTTCTCTGGGCTGCGTGTGACCTCATCCCAAAGGAGCAGCCGAGGGTGGGGGCAGGGGGCAGGTCTGGGGTCTCCATGCCCTTCTCCGGTCCTCCACAGCCAGTCCCTCTGCACGAAGCCCAGAGGAGGCCACAAGGACAACCTGTCTCCAGCAGAAAGTGCTCACTGCCATCTGCTTCCCACCTCCATCCCCAGGAGAGTGACAGGCAGTGCCTCCGCTCCATCCTGAGACCGAGCCGGCCCAAGCACAGGCCCCATGGGGCCGAGCCTCAGAAGGTCTCCAGGCGCGTGCGGTTCCGAGAGCCTTTGGAGGTGGCCGTCCACTGTAAGAGGCACACAGCGGGAAGCCGTAGGTCTGGGTGGGGTGAGGAGGCACTGAGAGCAGTGCCCAAGCAACTCTGGCGAGGCTCGGGGCCACTTGGCGGGACCAGTCAGAAGGCCACAAAGTCTGTGGTTAGGGGTTAGATGCTGGCAGGGAAGAATGTGTCATTTCTCCCTCACCACTGTCCTCTGCGGCGGCTGGGCCACTTGTCTGTAGCCTGGGTGGTCATTGGTCATGGGCTGACTCAGTCCTTTTGGATGGGGGATGAGAGACAGACAAGCGGGCCTGGGGCACGTGGTGGACTGAGGTGTGTGGTCTTCCCCCTAGACATTGCCAGCAGGGACACCACAGCCACCGTCAAGGGTAAGTTCTGAGCCAAGCTCCATCTGCCCAGGGTCCTAGGCCTGTACCCCGCAAGGAGTCCCTGCTGCAGCTCCAGCCCCACTCCTCGTCCTTGTGCCCCCCACCACCCTGGGTCCCTCCCAGCTACACTGCTTGGCTGCAAAGCTGCTCCCTCTGTCGGGGTCCGTGGTGCATACAGCAGGCAGCAGTGCCCCTCCATGGGCGCAGTCTGCCTCTGGCTGGGATGGGACGGGATCCGGCTCCCAGGCAGATGGTGGGAGTCACCCCCAACCCTCAAGTGCTCATCTGGATGAGCACAGAACAACAAGAAGGCTGACGCCAGGCAGCCTGGGTCTCCTTCCATGCCTTTCCCGCCAGAGGGGACGGTGGGAGAGTCAGGGTCCACAGGCCAGGACTGACCTGCCCCCTCCGGCCCACAGGGTCTGGCCGGCCACCGCACTGCAACAGCTCCCTGCTCCTGTGGCTCTCTGTGTGCATCCTGCTCGGGGTGGCTCTGGGCCTGTACTGTGGTCAGGCCAAGCCCATCGCCATGTCCCTGGAGGACCTCCGAGCCTGGCTCCTTGTCCTCGCCATGCGCCTGTGGCACTGCCTCCTGGGTCTCTGGCCAGTGGCTGGCCAGGGCATCACCTCTGGACCCCCCTGGGTGGATGAGGCTGCGGCATAGAGTGCCTGCAGCCTCGGGCTTTGGGGTGCATCCATCCCTGGCTCTGGAGCCTCCCCGTGTGAGGCCACACCACCAGCACAGCCCCTCCTGTATATGTTAGGGTCCTCCATGAGATTTCATCAGAGGAAGGATGGAACCCTAGCCTGGACATGACTGTGCGGCCCTTGAGGACGGGCACCCTGCCCCACCTGTGGGGCCACTCAGGGAAGGCGAGGCCCAGCCTTCTGTTACCCAGGACCCAAATCACGAAACCCAGCAGGGGAGAGGGTCTGACTGTTGAGGAGGCCCCTGGGTGTCGGGGTCCAACCTCTGGGCCCAGCTCTGACCCTGCACTTAGCCCCAAAAGCCTGGGGAAGCCCTTGCAGGCTGGCTGGGTTTGGGAACAGAGAAGACGGTGAAGGGCAAGAAGCCCAGACACCAGCTGAGGGACACAGCCAAGCCCCAAGGCCAGGCCAGGGCTGCCCAGAAGCTGCAGGGCCTCTGTGTTCCATTGACTCTGTAAACAAGGCCCTTTCCCCTACCTTGCAGGGCTGAGAGTCCCTGGTGATAAACTCCAGGGCCCCTGCATGAAAGGGAAGGCCTGACAAAGCAGGGAGGCCCACAATCAGATACCAGGAGGGACTGCCCAGGGACAACACTGCAGCCACTCTGGGACAGGCATCAGACAAGTGTTTCAGGGCTGGCCTGAGCCTGGAGGGCACAGTGGTCTCTCCCTCTGTCCCCACCACTTAAGTAGGGATAAGAGGATTTCCCATTAAAATACCTGCAACCTGTCAGTCTTGGGAGTTTTACAGAAGCCAGAGAAGTGGAGGCCACTTTGCTGAGGAATCTCCTCCAGTGGCTGGAGCACCTGCTGGTCCCCTTCCCCCAACATGTGTCCTCTGCTGCTGTTGTTTGAGCATTTGGGGCACACTCTGGGGTCACGCCCCCCAGTCAAATCCCAGGGTCTCCAGGGTCTCCTATAGCTGGTGAGCCCAGGGTGGGGAGTCCTGCAGGGAGGCCCTGTTTCCAGAAGTGCCTAGAGAGGACATGGTGGGGGTGAGGGGACCCCAAAGCCTTCACCAGGTTACCACTCCCCTGCACCAGCCCAGCCACCCTAGGATGTACCCATCTCACCCCACCCTGGGAAGTGTCAGGCAGGCTCTGAGAGCTGAGGTCCCTGCCCCCTGCTCAGTGCTCTCAGGGTAGGTGCTGCCCTCTCATGCTGGCTCTGGGTGGGGGATTCCTGCCTGGAAGGGAGTGGCCTCCCCTCCCCACATTCTGAAGCAAGGGGTGGCTCCCTCCTCACGGCCGCTGTCACGGCCATCTCTGTAGGCCACCAAACCTCAACCCCAGTTGTTTTTAATAAATGTTGGCCGAATCACAACCTGGAGAAATCCCTCAAATCCACCCTCATGCCTGGGGGACCACATGGAGAGCTGTGAGACTCGACCCCCTGAAATGCAAGCATGGGAACAATCAGGTCCTGGTGAGCCCCTGACATGAGAACAAACAGGACACAAGCATTTACACCACAGCTACATGCATTAGAGCCCTGAGCACAGTGGGGCTGCAGGAGGGTGTGCAGGAGCCAGGACAGTCTTAGGCCCCAGCTGGGGCTCTGCTTTTATTTTGACTTGGAGAAACAGACACATGGGGATTTAAGATTTTCACTTTGTTTAGCCAGAGGGGAATTAAAGCAGGGAGAGGTCCTGATGAAAAAAACGAGGGAGAAGCCCGGGATCTTCAAAGCAGTTTGCAGGGGAGTCACTGTGGGAACCCATGTGACAGACCTGGAGGGGACCCCCAGGGCCCATGGCAAGGCCACCAGCTCCTGCCAGTACCCCCAAGCCAGCTAGAATCCCAAGGGCCTGGGTATCTGGGGAGCTGGACCAGCCCCCTGAGACAGCGCCACGTGTCCAGAGGATGTAGGTTTCCGCTAGCCCGGACATGGCTGCCCCTGGCCAGCTGCTGGGAAGCTGGGCAGATCCAAGTACCCTGGAGCCATTGCCCCACCCCTCTGCTCCACCTTCCAAGGACCTAGAGGGCTGCAGCATGGGGCAGAGCTAGGCAGGACCCACTCCACCCTGCACTAGGGAGACAGAACAGGAGTCCTCCAGGTCGGGAAGCCCAGTGGACTGACTGGTGTGAGGGGCCAAGGAGGAGACCAGATCAGCCCTGGGGACCTCAGACTGTGAAAATACCACCCCCCAAGTACCTGCTGGAAACTCAGCCAAACCCTAGGGCCAGAGCCCTTCAGGGATGGCAGAAGCCTTGCCCCACCTGGCCTGGACTTCCTCTGGATTGGCTCCTGGCTTCAGAGTATCCTTGAAAAGTCCCTGGCCTCCCTTCCCAGGGCCCAGCTGACCATCCCCACCAAGCCCCTGAAATGCACCAGCCACTGTTGGTGGACGGCAGAAAGCCAGACACAGCCGGGCTGTCCCTTCCAGAAGGGCATGGCAGTGGCAGGGGGAGACTAGACTAGCCCAGGACAACTGACCTGACTCATTGAGCCCAGGGTGTGGAGTGCTACTCCACCATGGGGCCCCCTCCCTGGAACAAGGGCACAGAGGAACATGCCAGCCAGGGAAGCTGGGGAGCCCCAAGAGGAGGTAGGCGCTGGGCTCTCCCCAGCCGCTCACAGCCTAGCCCACGCTCACAGGTCCACACCCTGCTCCTCTGCCTGCCTCCGTGTGGGCTGGGGGTGGCTGCCCACTGCGGGCCATGGCAGCAGTCTCCTTAGGAGGGGGCTCGGGATGCAGGCTGCCTCTCTGGTCTGCACCCACACACCCTGTCCACACTCACATGCACCCCAGCCACCCCACAGGCAGAGCGTGGACCAGCTGCCTTAGAGGCTGGGGGACTCAGAGGGACCTGGTTAGGACAGGGGTGGAGTGCTGTGTGAAGCCTGGCAGCACCCATGCCCCAGGTCCCCGTGACTCCTAGGTACCACCTAACGCCACCGTCAGGCTTTCAGGAATTGGGGTGCTCACCTCATGGCAGGCAGGGCTGAGGGACTCATGCAGGGCCATGCTGGCCAGGGTGGTGGCCCAGGTGGGGACCCCCAACCTCTGCCCCAGGACAGGACTATAGGCAGGGGACCACGGGGCAGAGCCTAGATGACGGCGCTCTTCCCCCCCTGGAAGGAGGCGCGGGGGCCTGGCCTGGCCAGCAGCAGCTCCTTCTCGTGCAGCAGGCTGTCCAGCAGGTACTCCTGACGGCAGTTGTGGTAGACCTTCAGGAAGGCCAGGGTGGTGATGGCCAGCCAGGCCAGCCAGGACGCCCAGAGGCCGAGCTGCACAGAGCAAGACAACGTCAGGGGCACCAGGCACCCTGCCAGCCCCACTCTGCTGAGAGGCCACAGGGTCCCCTGCCTGCTCTACAGCACCCCTCCAGCACCGGAGTGTGCAGAAGCCACCACCTTCACCCAGGAGCAGCAGCTGGGAGGAGAGCTGGGAGGTCATGGAGCCCCCTCCAGCCCCCCCGAATAATTTGACCTTTATGGCTGTTTCCAAACAGCTGAAGGAGAAACAATGTAATCAGCTCCAGGCCTGCGCCACATCAAACTGATTCTTCTTTGAGCATAGCTGTCCTCACCCTTTTGTCTAATTCACACAAATTAGATCCAGAGCATCTTCCGCTAAATTTGCATGAAGGTGTCCCTGATCCCTGCAGCTCACCTCAGCAGAGACCCTTCAGACCCCCCACTATCCAATGCCCCACAAGGGCGCCTGGCCGTGGGAAGAGTCCTCAGGCCGGCCACTGGCCCACACAGCCAGACTGAGGCCTTGATGTGCACCTGGAGGCCACGAGCCCTGGGCAGTGCAGGAAGGACCATTGTCAGCATCCTCCCTCGCCCCCACCCCTGTGCCCCTCATCTGCACCACCTGGGGCACAGGCCCAATGCCCCTGCTGCACTCTGGTGCACCCTCCTGCTTCTGCATGCCCTGGACCTATCCTTCCCCATGCTCAAAGTGCAGGTCTCCTGTCACCTGCTCTAGGAGACCTTTCCAACTGCCCCCAAGCCGGCAGCATCCCTGCCTGACCCTGCCGCTAACTGTGACATGTTTCCTCCCACTTTGACGGGGGGAGGACCAGCAAACGTGCGGCAGGGACGGCCACCCCACCACTGCAGGCCTCCCTAGAGCCCTGCCTACCTGGGCAATGGCAAACTGATCGTAGAAGGCCGAGTTGTCCACATTCAGCTCCAAGTCCATGTCCTGGAGCTCCTCGCAGCTAGAATGCAGACACAGGTGTGCAGGTGACTTCTGTGGCAGAGCAGCTGTCCAGGGAGTAGAGCACCACCCCAAATGTGGAGGTGCAAAGGGGGCGCCTCTGGGAACCCCATGGGGGTCAGCCTCCTCCCCTCATCAGTGCAGCAGGCCTGGCTTCAGGGAAAGGAACCTGCAGACCCACCCAGCCTGGCCCTGGACAGCCAGAGGACACACAGGACAGCAGGCAAGGTACCCTGCCCACTCTGCTGTCACCTCATTTAGACATCGGTCCAGGGATGATTTGCTTAAAGAAAGAAAGTGGAGGCTCTGGAGGTGACCCAAGGTCCTGCCTCCAAGGGTCTAGGCCATCTGAGGGCTGGGCAGTGGGAGTCCCCCTGAGGGGTATGGGCAGCCACATGCTCCACTCCAAGCACCCTGACAGCCAGATGCTGCCCCAAGTCACAGCCAGGGCTGCCCTGACCACAAAGTCCCTGAGCCTCCAGGGAGCCACCATGCCCCACCAGAGACTTCTATTCTTCAGCACCCCTGCCCCACCCTCCAACCGTACAACTCATGCCTCGATCCCAGTGCCTCCTGGGTCCTCTGCCTCCCACACACAGCACAGGGCAGGACCCCAGGGTCTCAGGCTGCACAGCCACCTCAAGCTTTCTAGTACCCAGTACCCAACCTGCCTGCAATCCTGTCCTCCAACCTCTGGGGGCAATGAGGGAACAGATGGCCCCACCTCCATCCAACCCCCTGGGCCTACTCCTGTGTGACACTGCTCTGCTAGACCTGGAAAGGAGGGGCTGGATGTGGAGGTGGCTCCAGGAGATGCTGACCAGTGCACAGGCAGGGGCAGAGGTCGGGTCAAAGTGCAGACCTAAGACGGGGTTCCTGAGGGGAGATGTCCTGGGGCACAGGAAGGGCTTGGAAGGGTCCTCCAGGGACACATCAGGGGGCAGGCATACCTGTGGGGCACAGTGCCCTTCTCCGTGATGGTGTCACACCACATGGTGAAGCCCACACTCACAATTGTGCTGGCGATAAAGACCAGGAAGACCACGAAGGCACTGACCAGGAGGTTCACGAAGGCATAGAAGAAGGAGCTGCAGCCAAGGACAAGAGATGAGCTTGGTGGCATCTGGGCCACAACTTGGCTGGCATCTGGGGCCCCAGGAGCTTCTTCCCCTCTGCAGCCACCACTCACCCTATTTCCACACACACTGGCCCTGAGCTGCCACCCTCCCAAAGACCCAGAGCTGGAACCATGTGACCGTCACTGTGCAGGGGGGGCAGGGCCAACACAGGGACAAGATCGCTGGTTCCAAAGCATGGGAGGCAGTACACACACTGGAAATCAAGACACCCTTTCAAGGCTGTCCACTCGCAAGGCCACTGACCCATGCCACACCCCCATGCAGTCACCTACTATGGGCTGAATGTCTGTGTCACCAAAATTCATCTGTTGAGATTCTAGCCCCCAAGGTGATGGTGCTGGGGATGGGCCCTTGGAATGTGACTAGGTCACGGGGCAGGCAGGACATCTGTCTCTAAGCCACCCAGTTTGGGGTGTTCTGCTTTAGCTTCTCAAACAGCCTGATGCTAAGGAAGGCCATCTACCTTCGGGGCCTGCTGACGGGACAGCTCTGATTTGCCCATTTAAACTAAAGGACTAGCTGCAAGCAGCCTGACGCAGTCCAGGCTGGCCAGGGCAGAGCATGGGGAGCCCAGGGCCGAGGGAAGCCAGCTCGGGGCTGTACTGCACTACCCTATCAGCCCCAGAGCCTCTGCCAGTGTCCACACAGCCATGGCCCCAGGGCACCCCTGCTTCCTTTCATAGTGGGACAGGGGACCCAGAGTTGGGTCGCCCATCCCACGAGACCCCTGTCTTGCCCAAAACATCCACCATCTCTGACTACCCCCCAAGATTCAAGCTCCCTCAGGTGAACTTCAGATTAGCCAACCACTGAGGTGCCAGGGGCAGGGGGTGAGAGGCAGCAGACTTCAGTAGAGCCCCCACAGGAGACTCCCTCATGGCAGGACAGCAGCAAGGAGCAGGGTGGCCAAGAAAGGGCCTTGACCCCTTCAAAATGACTCAGCTTGATAACATCAGTGCCATCAGCACACAGACTCCACATGAACTGACCAACAGCACTGGCACTTGGCAAACCAGGTCTCCACTGACATCTCAGGCAGGAAATAGCTGCCATCATCCAGCCATAGTGCTGACCCAGGCTAGTGGACCCCCCTCCTGCTGACCCAGGTGAGTGGAGATGGGTGCTGCTCGCTGGACCCCACCCCTACCGCTGACCCAGGTGAGTGGAGATGGGTGCTGCTCGCTGGACCCCACCCCTCCCACTGACCCAGGTGAGTGGAGATGGACGCTGCTCGCTGAACCCCAAACTCTTGCACTATTCAGAAACAGGTCCTTTGCATCTGCTAGTGTTCTGTGCGAGACACAGGGATCAAAGGTAGAAGACATGTGGTCCTGCCCCAGGATGCAGATATGCCAGTGACAATCCCAAGTCCCTGTGCCCAACTCAAGGCAAGTGTCACCAGGCTTACACAATCCAGAACCCCTGATGTCACCACGAAACGATTCCACCACAGCTCTGTTGATGGGCCACACTTAGTCAGTGACTGCTAGGCCAAGAGCAGACCCCCAAGGATGTGAGGGCTCGAAGCCCATCCCTGAGGGGACACAGGAGCACAAGGACAGGGGCTCTCTTAAGGCCATAGGCTGTGACTGTTACAGCAGCGAGGGCAGGGCAAGCAGGACTGGTGGTACCCAGGTGGATGACCAGACCTCTGCCCAGACACCCAGCCAAGGTGCCAGTGAGATCAGTCCCCCACCACCCGAGCTGTCAACCAGGTATGGACAGTAGGTGCTCTCCTGAAGGCCTGCGCCTTTCTCCCTGTGCTGCCCACTGACCCATCCTGGGGTGGACTCTGCCCCATGGCTCCCGCTCCTACACACAGGATCCTGCGCCCAACCCACTCACTCCACGCTGGCTCTTTGTCCTCTTCCCCACCCTTGCTGGGAAGCCTGTGGCTGGCCATTTCCCCTGTGAAGTCTGCTCCTGTCCAGGAGCTCTTCCACAGAGCCCCCCAGGCCCCTCTGGCCAGGGGCAGTGCCAGGGCCACTCTGGTAAACCAGGGTGACCACTTCTTAGTCTCTCCCCAACCAGTCTGCCCTAACTGGGCAGGCACCTCCTCCCTGAGGACACTGACAACGGGACTCTGGACTCCATACTCCTCCTGCACTGGCCTCTGAACAGGGGTCTTGGGTCACAGTTGCACAGAGGGGCACTCCAGAGCCATCCACCTCCAAACTCTCACCAAGGCGAATGCTGAAGAATCTAGCACTGGGGTCAGACCACGTGCCCTTTGCCAGCTGCATGACCCTGAGCAGGTCACATCCCTGCTCTGAGCCTAGATTTCTCACTGTGAACTGGGTAGCAGGAGACCTCCCCTGCACTGAGTCACTGTGTAAACCAGGGAGCTCTTGTGGCCAAGTGATCCAGCACATCACTGCCCCATCCCAGGACAAACCTCCTGTTGTGCATGGGCCACTGCCCTCCCAGGGGCTCACCTGGAGCTATGGTCAGGGCTTAGGCCAGTACTGCCACCAGATAACTGGGCTCCATTGAACCAGATGTCTGGAAAGGGGGCCCTTCCATACAGTGGCCTAGGGGTGAGCAGGCCAGCAGAGTGGGAGGCCTGGCTCGTAGTTGGCAGCTCACAGAGGACAGCAGGGCGGTTGGGTACCCAGAGCTCACACCTACATAGACTTGCACTGGCTGCGCTGCTCCAGCCAAGGTGGACAGGGTGTCAGGGACATCCAGGGACCCAGCCTCCACAGGCAGAGATTAAGAAGGCCCTGCCCTTGGCACAAAACTCCAGCCCACTGGACAGCAGAGGAGGGAGGACTCTGCACATCCCCCTGCAGGGCACACTCATCCCTCCACCTGCCACCTCCCAAGAACCCCACCCGGCAGTTCATCCCAGCTGCTGCCCCCTGCTGGCCTCTGCAGGGCTGGGCTGGCCACAGTGCACACAGTAGGCCTGACAGGTTGAGCAGCCAGCATCACTTCTGTCCCGTCCCCAGGGTGGGTTGGGCAGCATCCTCTGAGTTCTGTGGTGAATTCTAGACGGCAAGGCACAGTGCATGGATAACATCTCCTGCATGAGCCCTTGACCCTGAGACCCCTGACACAGCATGCCTGAGACACACAGGAGCCCTGCAGCCCCTCTGCCCTTGCCCCTTGCCACCACAGAGGATGCTCATACACAAGCTCTGACAGCCATAGGCTCTCATGATGTGCCAACTGCAGACACCACAGCTGCCTGCCTACTGAGCAGGCATGGTGTTCTCCCACGGCAGGGCATGGAGTCCCCACCAGGTAGGGAAGGTCCATTCTGGTCACCTCCTTCTGCTCTTCTTGTTCACTTCTCATTGGTTCTCATGGAACCTGCCTGGGCTTTCCAGATTTTTGAAGAATCGAATGGGTCTGGAACCTCACCTGGATCCAGCCCTCCAAGTTCACAGACAAATCCCAAGACAAACCAAGGACAGGACAGGACTTGGTGGGAGTGAGGAGTGTGGCATGCAAAGGGTTAACCTGTCTTTCTTGGCTGCCTGTCAGGGTGCCCAGCCTAGGATGTGCCGTCTCCATGGTGACAGCTTCCCTGGGAAGCTGGGAGCAATTTGAGGGCTGAGCGACAGGTGTGGGCAGCCAGATGGGTTGTCTTAACCCCATGCTCCCCAGCCAGTGACAGACTGCTGTCAACACTGGCTCAAAGGGCTCCTTTTGGCCAGAGCTGCCCCAGCCCAGGCCCACAGCCCACCTCAGCCCTCCCATCTGTCCTGAGGGCAAGCCCCTGAAGACACAGGTGCCAGTCATTCGGCCCAGGTCCTGGTGACAGCCTCCTGCGAAGCTGCCCCAGACTCCACCTCTGTGCTGTGCACAGGCAGCCTGGGCCTCGCTTTGCAGGGGAGACACCCCACACAGCCTCAGGCCAAGCCAAGAGCCCCTCACAGGCCACAGGGCAGGGCTGTGCCTCAGCGCCGGTGGGAAGGAATCCAGTGATCTGAAGTGGCTGCCTAAACTTAGGAGAAGTAGTGAACGCTGACTCTCAAAGACCCAGGGGCTGACGGGGCCTGATGTCTTCTGTGGGTTGGCCGTCCTGCGGCTATTGATGGCCCTAGGGCCCCTGTCCACCACATGAACAGTAAAGGCCCAGAACTTGCTCGCCTGGTCTACGCAGATGACCAGCTGCATCAGCAGTGCTGCTCCAGGTTGGCCACCTTGTCCATCGCTGGCCTCGGCAGACCCAAGCTGCCCAGGCGGCCAGAACTTGCTGACATGGTGGGCCTGAAGGGCTGACCTCTAGGCTAGGTCCTGAATCTGCAAAGATATTGGGACCAGCTAAGTGACCACGAGGCAGCACGCCTCAGAGCCCAGGGTCTCTCTGATACTCCCCAGCAAACATTATGGGATGATCCTGCACACCAGGCCCTGCGCTCATAAGGTAGAGTCAAGGCCATGGTGGTCCTCCTCAAAGTGCCTTGACCACCAAGCCACCTATGTTTCCTAAACCTCTCTGTCAGCGTGGATGTCCTTCTATGAGATGACAAGACAGAAGTTGGGGATCCCTACGTCTGCTGCCCAAAACGTGCAGAATGAGCCGCCCTATGGGATAAGGCTCCTGTCTTGCACTCCCCTCACCTGTCCCTCAGTCCCCTGCGGTCTGCCCCCCTGAATCACCCACTGCTCTCGCCACAAGGCTGGGTTCTGTCTAGAGACCTGCTCTGGGCTCTGGCTAGACCAGGAGTCTCCTGGGGCCGCTTCTCCTTCAAGAACCCAGAAAGCTGGGAGTATGTGCCTGAGCAATGACTAAACCATGCCCCTGTGCCCTCCACCCCCAGCACTCTAGACAGGAGCCACCTGGAGGCAGCCCCCTTGCCTCTCATCAGCCCTGTCTCCTCTCTAGATGCTTCTACGGGCCCTGACCTGCAGAGAGCTGACTGGGTAACTCCCGGTTTGGTGAAGTGGGTACAAGTGACATCTCAAATATCTCCTTGAGACACCAGCCATTAGGGAGTAAAGGGGGAGACCTGCAGAAGAGTGCAACACTGTCCTGGGGCCAGCCAGGCTCACCCTGGGAAGACCCTAGTGTCACAGCCCAGAGTTTGGGCCCACAGCCCCTCAGCACTTGGTGACCTCCCAGGCTGACACCTGGCTTCCTGCAGGCCCTATGTGCAAATCCTTAATGTATGGGTTCAATTGTGTCTCCCAGAAAGCTATGTCCAAGTCCCAGTCCCAAGTACCTGCAACTACTTAGAAATAGGATCATTGAGCATCCAGATCTGGCAGAAGCCCCAGATCATGGAACTTGGCTACAGCAGCTCCCGTGTCCTCCAACACTGGGAGGTGGGGGTCCTAGGACTTGCACCTCCCAGGTCTGGCAGCCCCACCAGGCACAGCCCTGCTGCCCCCATCTATCCCTGGGAGCCCCTCTTTATCCTCTCTCTGGCCTCTCCCTTCTCACAGCCACACTGACAGCTCTCAGGACTGGCAGGAAGGTTCCCTGCTGGCCTCACCTCCTGTGTACCCCCACATCCTCAGGGCCTTGCTTATCTCCTGCCTCCCTGTAAGGAGTGAGAATTCACTAGAACCTGCCAGCAGGTGATGGATGGGTGGATCTCACCCTCCCTCATATGCAGCAGCCCTGGCTATTCCCAGGCCAACAGTCCTCAGCCAGGGGAATCAGTGCCACTGGCTGAGGAATGCACCCTAGCCCAGGTGAACCTGTCCAACAGGCTCCAGGATAGTGCCAGGGCAGGACAGGGTGACAGCAGGACAGGGCAATGGCAGCAGAGGAAGGGAGGTCCTGGAACCATGAAGCAGGCCCTCCCTCATTGCCCTGCTGGCGCTCTGCATCCCCCAGCCAAGGGTGCACCTAGAGGGGCTTCCCTCCAGACATACCTTTGTCCCAGGAGGACGGGAGGACAGCCCACCCTCCCTCCCCCCACCCCAGGCCTGGTTCCTTCCCCATCCAGGAGAGCACAGCAGAACGCAGGCACAGAGGCCTGGGAGCTGTCCCAGTCCTGGAGAGTGTGGGCCTGGCGAGCCAGCAGAGGAAGGCCAGGGCAGTGACGGTGCAACATCAGCACCACAAGGGAGATGGAGTTGTGGAAGCTGGAGCCGGTGCGCTCTTGGGGAGGGGAAGGAGGCCCTTGTGCAGAGCCAGGAAGATCGCCATGGCCCCTGAGTCCGCGCGGAGACAAAAGACAGTTTGCAGGTAAGAGGTGAGGGCCGCATGCTGACCGTTGAAGGCCTCAGCTGCCGGAGCAGTGGAGGTGCTCCCGAGGGCAAAGAAGGGCACCTGCGCGGGCCGGGCTTGCGTCTGTTGGGGCAGAGCGGCCGCAAGGCCCCCACTTACCCCTCGTGTCCCTTGCACAGGAAGAAGAGCGTGCGCCAGGCATGCGCGGCGGCCAGCAGTAGAGAGAGGAGGCTGGCGAGCAGGCTGAAGCGGCAGGCGGCCGGCGGGCCCCACTCCTGCACCGTGAAGCGCTCGCGCTCCTGCACCGTCAGGTTGGCGCTCAGCCACATGCCCTCGGTGAAGAGCAGGCAGCGGCCGCGGAAGTCGTGGCCGTTCTCGGACAGAGGCACCACCACCACGAAGCTGAACAGGAAGGCCAGGAAGTAGCAGACGCACTGCGCGAAGAGGAAATTGTTGAGCGCCATGGCCGGGCGCGGGTGGGAGAGGCCGGAGGGGGCCGCGGGTCCGGGGGTCGGTGGGCGCTGGCGCGAGGGACGCGCGGCGGGGCCAGGAATCCAACCACGCCAGTCTCGGGGCTCAGCACGCAGGCCGGGGCCGGAGCCCGAGCTGTGCGGGAGGCTGCGCAGTGGCGCAGCCGCCGAGTCCCGCGCGCCCCTCCCGGACGCGTGCACGGAGGCCCAGCTCCAGGCGCGCCCGCGGTCAGCACCGCGGACAGCTCTAGGCACGCGCGCCGGGGGAGGCGCACACGGTTGGGTGGATTGGATGAGGGCCACGCGGGACAAGGCCAGGCTGCACTGATGGAGATGCGGCACGGAAACCGGGGAGTCTGGCCAGCCGGTTTATGGAGGCCGGGCTCTGCCAGCAACTGTGCCAGGACCAACTGTGCACCTGAGCACGTTCTGCATTCCGGGTTAGCGCTAAGGAAAGGAGGTGAGGGGTTGAAGCCCGGGCTGCAGTGAGGTTCATTTGCCAGGATCACGGAGCGCAAAGCACGGGGTGGGAGAGGAGTGGAGAGCTTGGAGGAGTGGGGTGAATGTAAAAAGGACAGAGGTCGTCCACAGAGAGAGGGGGAGGGCCCTGTGCTGCCAGGAGGGAGCAGCCGGTGAGCTCTTTGTGATCTCAGCACCGAGCCTGACACAGTAGGGCCCTCGAGCTGATGTTTATAAGATAAATAATGGATGCCCCAGGCACCTCATTAAGACATTTTGCTGAGATGGATTCCACTGATGCATTAATTAATAGAATTAATGCCTTTTCCAGTTTCCCTGAAGACTAAGTCACATTTAGTCCCAGTCCCACAGTGATGAAGCCCAGTATTGATTCTGGTTGGAAATCCCATCCACATTTTTGTTGCAAGCACTACAACTCTTTGTTCTGTTGTCAAAGTAATATATGCTCATTTTTAAATTCCAGCTATATATATATGGATAATACAAAAGGTTAAAGTCTCCTCCCCCCACACACCTGTCAAACTACCAGGGGCAACCACATTTTACAATCCAGCATCTACACTTTTAGACATTTTGCACTTAAACACACACAATTTACCAAAAAAAGAAAGGCTTCATACTATACGTGCGGTCTACAAGTTGATCCTTTCATTCAACAACATCACGGGCATTACTTCCCTGCCTGTATTTTCTTTTTAATAGCTGCTTAACCCTCCTTGACGATGATGACTCCACAATGGGCCCACCCGTCCTGTCTGGGAGGATGCTGGCCTTCAGCCATGCTCCCTTTCCTTGTCCGTCTCCAGGCATCCGGGGCACCCAGCATCAGTCATCCATCCACTCCATGCATCTGCAGTTCCTGCGCTGCCCCCACTTCTCTAGCTGTGACCACCACCCAGGGCATCTCCTTCCCCTGACATGGAAGCCAGGTGCCCCAAGAGAGAGACAATAGCTCTGCACTGGCCTCTACCAAGGTCCTGCCAGCTCTGGTCCAGCTTCAGTCTCCTGCCTACAAACCTCAGAGTTCAGAGTCTCCCTGAAAACCTGACCTGGGCTGGTGCTAGAAAGCAAACGCTAATATGGGGCCTCTCAGGAACAATGCCTAGGAGCCACCAAGAGCAGCAGGACTGGCCAAGGGAGAAGTGGCCCGTGACACAGGCAGCCCAAGGACTGGCCAGTCCCAAAGGAATGGCCCTTCAGAACTGTCCCACACCTGGGCTGGACTTTGGCGACCCAATTTGAGCAGCCTTTGGGTGTGGGCTGCCTCCTAGGCCAGTTCACAAGCTCATCTCTCCCAGGAACATTGTTGTAACCACACCAGAGGCTTGTGTGTTGAAGGCCTGGTCCCCAGGGCAGCAATGTCCAGAGGTGGTGGTTTAGGAAATGACCTCACTGGTGGATTAATCCTTTGAATGCACCGTGGGGATGTGGAGGAAGCTAGAAGGCGGGACATAGCAAGAAGTGGGTCTCAGGGGGTGAGCCTTGGGAGGGCTTTTCTTATCCCTGACCCTCTCTCCCACCGTCTCTCTCTCAGCCATCCCGCACCATGCCTGCTCTCCCTCCACAATGTCCTCCCTCTCCTCCACCCCAGAGCATTGGAGCCAACCAGCCATGGACTGAAAGCTCTGAAACTGTGGCCAGAATAAACCTGTCCTTCTCTGAGATGCTCGTCAGGGGTTTAGGTCACAGCCTCCAGAAGCTCACTAACATAGCCTCACAGACACAGCAGCATCACAGCTGAAATCTGGCACCCACAACCCAGTCGAGCTGGCACATGAAAGTCACCACCACACTCACACACAGTGCAAATCACACCCAAAGTGTTCTAACAGCCAGATTGCCAAAAAATAATAGAAGAAAACCTAAGCCTGTTGTTACATAATCTTAGGTGAGGGTAGCACTTCCAAGTGAGGTGGAAAATCCAATAACAAGAGAGGAAAAGATAAAGATTAAACCACATGAAATGTAAACTCCTCTATGGCAAAGTAACGTCTATTATTATCCAAGTCAAAAAAGAAACCATGCAGGGACAGAAAGCACGGGCAGTCACCCAAGCAGGCCACAAGTTTCCCTGCCAGGTTGATAAGATTGAGGACAGATTGTGTAACGTGGAGACGTGGGCGTGAATGTAAACCCACACTGCTCTCTCCAGAAGTGAGAAGACGCAAACAGAAACAGACACCACAGCTGTCAAGGCCAAACCCACCTCCCCAGCCTCAGCCCAGCCAAGGAGGCCGCACCATCCCCCAGAAGAGACCCTGGGAGCCACCATCAGCACCTCTCCTTGGGCCTGGCTCTGCCATTTATGCACAGCCACAGCTCCAAGAGAAAGGTCATCTCATAAGGACACGTGCATGTGAAGGTTTATTACACCTGTTTGTTCCAACCAAATGCAAACAACAGAATGTTCACATACCAGGGAAAGGCTGGGCACTAATGCCACAGAACCACATGCCATTAAACAGAAGCCAGATCTGTGGGTGTCACTGGAAGGAGGCAGAGGGAGAAGCTGCACTCCCAAGCCCACTGCAACCGCCTGCCAGGAGCAGAGTGCCACCTGTGCCCAAGTCAGCAAGGTCCACTGGCCCACAGGTGAGCAATGCTGCTGGCATCTGAGAAAAGCCTGGAAGCTAGAGGTGGCAGTCGCTGCGTTTCCCCTGCCTGCTTTCAGGGCTGGACCAGCTCTGCCTCTCCCCTTCCAGGTGGGTGGGGGGAGAGGGGAAGCTGGGGGGTCCCTGTGGCCCCAAGAGAGGTGGAGCTTCCATATGTGAGGGTCACCTTGGGGCAGGGCCACCCCCAAGTGTGCCTGCCCTTGATTCTAGGTGAGGACTCTCCCAGGGAAAAGCTGTGTATCCACCCCTCTCCTGCGCCCTGGCCTTCAGCCCCCAGGAGGCCAGGTGAGGACGGAGCCCAGACCTCTCTGGAAGCCATAAGGGTAGGGGACAGGCCCCATGCTGATGTCCCCTGTAGAATGAGGGACTGGTAGTTCTTTGGGGAGTGGTAAGGAGGGTCAAGGCAGTGGAAGGACCATGAGGACTCAGCTGGGAAGTCACCCAGAGGCTCCAGAGGCCAGGCAGTGACCCCAGGGGTGCCCAGAGGGTAAGGGAGCACCTAGCACCCCTCCCCCTTGCCCATGCTTCCTGCACCCCAAGAGACTCTGCTTTCAAGAGAACCCAGAGAGCAGGTGAGGGCAGAACAGAATGTCTGTGGCCCCTCACTCATTCTGCTGGGTCCCAGGGCTCTCGTCCTGCGAGAGAAGGTGAGCCATCCATCTGAGCTTCAGAGGCCTTGCCTCTGCCTCTGTCTCCCCTCTGTGGGGCTCCCTGGCCTCCTGACTGCTGTGCCATCTACTTCTCCTTGCTCTACTATCTCCTTCCCATGCCCATCCAGCAGCAGGCTCTGCCTATCCTATCCGCACTATCACCCTGTCCCCTTGCTTGTCCCCAGGTGGCTGGTGCCCAGTAAATCACTCTCCGCTGCTGTCTGTGCCCTCACTCCAAGCTCCCTCCACAACCAAAATCAGTCAGAGCATACACCCGCTCAGACACTGCCATCGAGGGTACAAGAATAAGTCCAGGCGGGCTAATGGGCCAGAGGCCCCCTCCTCCCTGAGCTGTGGCTTTCTCCCCTGCAAAGCAGCAATAGCTGTGCCCCATCCACCACCCAGGGACCCTGCCTCGTTCTCCCCACCTTCCCTTCCTCCTCCATAGAAGGGGCCACCTGATCTGTCACAGAGCCGTGCCCCACAGCCACCCATGCCTGGGGGATGGAAGACAGACACCAGAGGTGACAGGTGCAGTGGGTACTAGGTGGCCACATGGCAGGTGTACAGGAGGAGGAAATTGAACTTCACAGGTCTGGGAGGATGGGAAGGGTTGAGGGGGTGCAGGGACTCTTTGTGGAGGGACAAGGTGCCACAGAGGTTTTTAAGTAGGTGGCACATAGAGAGAAGACATGGGAAAGACCTCCTCAGCAGGTCATCCCCCTCGCCCATGGTGTCCCTACATGAGGGAACAGGTGGCGGCTCCCCCCACCTGTCACTTACATTAACTACTAGACTTACACGCGGAACCGTGGCTATGCCAGGCCACAGGGCTGTGTGGGAGGACTCAGAACACGGAGAATAGGTGGCAGAAGGTGCCTGTGAGGCTTCCAGCCAAGGGGTGGGGCGGGCAGGGAGGAGGCCAGGCTGAGGGAGGCGGGTGCTGCTAAGGACTACGGAGAGTCGAACACACCAGAAGGTCCAGCACCTCTTTCACCCTCACTGAGGGTGGACATGCGGAAGGTTACACAGAGAGGAAGATCACTGTCCTTCTCAAAGACTCTTGAGGGCACACAGTTTCTTCTTCCTCTCATCCACTCTGTTCCACCTGAGAATCACAAGGCAGAGTGCTTCCAGGACACTGGGACAGAAGCGAGCGTGCCACTCTGGAAGAGCTGCCAAATGAGGGGACCACTGAGAGCACCAATGGATGGAGGGTGGTAGGTGGGCTGGGAAAGAGGGGGTGAATAAGTGGATGCGTAGAGCAGTGGGGGGTCGTGAATGGGGGTGGATGGATGGGCAGGTGGGTGAGTGGGTGGATGATGGATGGGCAGGTGAGTGGATGGGCAGGTGGGTGGA
>PVKS010017393.1:0-42109 GCA_004027875.1 Aplodontia rufa
CCTTCCCCCAGCCTCCCCTCTCTATCAGCAGCAGCCTCCCCACACCGCCACCTTCCCCCAGCCTCCCCTCCGCCTCCCTGCTAAGTGAAGTCAGCTGGCAGCTTGTGAGGACAGGTGCTCCCTGCCCCCTGTTCTACCCTGACGAGGTGGGGGAGTGTCCTCCTGGCTTGGGGTGGTTTCCATTTCCCTTCTCAGCCTTCATCCTTATGTCGTTCCTCCCCTGCCCAGGGTCCCCCTCCCTCGTGGCTGATGCCATTCAGGGCCCTGAGCCGCCCTCCCCTTTCTCCTGATTCTATTAAGCCTGCGGTTTATTTTCCAGTGCTTTGCCCTCTTGGGGCCTTGGCATCCTGGAAGGTCTACCTACCCAGGGTTGGCTGATTCCGACCAGAGCAAACAGTTCAGAGCCCAGGCCCCAGCCAGGCTCCGCCACCCTACCACACAGCCTACCAGCACAGCCCTAGACAAACCTCCCCGCGCCACCCCATCTGTTCCTTCCTGAAAACCACAGCGAGGCTCCGGCCCACGCCCCCACCCGAGCTCGGGGCTGCCCTGTGGAAGGACAGGACAGGAAGCGGCCCTGCTTTTGCCTTTCAGCCGCACTCTCTGCATCTGTTGGCCTTGCCGTATCTAACGATGAAGACTGGGTTTTAGAATCCTGGAGATCTTCACTGACTCACCCACGTCGCCCGGTCTGGGTTCCTGGTGATTTCCACGCACACACGGATGATCCTCCCACACCCACCTTCTCACCTTCTTCTCCTCCACCCAACCTCAGCCACCCGCTCTCAGGCTCCTACCTAGACCTCAGGGTGGGCAGTCGCTCGACTTTGTTTTCCCTCCTAGCTTCCGCCTTCCTCTTCTAGGGTCCTGACTCCAGGCCTCTGCCACTGCAGTCCTTAGATCCAACCCCCTTTGTCCTGTCCCACTGCTCCCTTACAGTCCCCCAGCTCTCTCTTGGTAAAAGCCAATGTCAGACCAGGGCCTGGTGGTGCACATCTGTAATCCCAGAGACTTGGGAGGCTGAGGCAGGAGGATCGCAAGTTCAAAGCCAGCCTCAGCAACTTCGTGGACCCTGAGAAACTTAGACCCTGTCTTAAAAAAAAATAAAATAAGTGGGCCTGGGGATGCGGCTCAGTGGTTAAGCACCCCTGGGTTCACTCCCCTGTACCAAGAAAAAAAAAAAAGGCCATGTCTTTACAACGAGACTCAAGAGACCCAAGACCCTGCAGGCTTGGTCTCATCTCCCTGAGGGCCTCTACCAGCCCTGTTTACCTCTTTGCTCTCTAGCCACACTGCCTCTTCTAACGAAGCCAGACACAATGCTATCCCGGGCCATTTGCACTGACTGTAGCTTGTACCTAGAACATTCTTCTCTTAGACACCTGCCAGATTTCTGGCCTCGCCTCCTTTAAGCCTTCACTCAAATGTCACCTTTTCAATAAGGCCTTTCCTGACCACCCAAACTGCAAAACACCCCCACCACTGCCGGATTGCCGTACCCTGCACGTTTTCTTTGGTTTTCTTGCCACCTTATGACACGTGATGTAGATATTTATTTATTTATTGTGGTGCTGGGGATCAAACCTAGAACCTCACACATGCTAAGCAAAAGCTCTACCACTGAGCCACACCCCAACCCCTATAGCTTCCTCATTTATCACTTATCTTCCCCACTAAAATGGGACCTCTGCACGGACAGGGATTTTTCTCTTTTTAATTCATATCCATAGCCTTCACATCTAGAGGAAGGATTTGCAGTAAATACACAGTGAATGAATATTTATTTAATGAACAAACAGAATATGAACGTGGGAGCCGGCTCAAAATATCATCTTGTCCAACTCCTGTCATCCGAATAGAGCGGGGGCAGGAATAGCAGACCCCCTAGTGCCCGGGTACCAGCTAGGAGTGTCGTATGGGTCATCTCACGCGATCAGCACCGTCAGGATGTGCGTGGGTCATCTCAGCCTCCACTGGGCTGCTAAGGAAACCTGGGCTAAGGGAGGGCTGGGTTCAGGGACTTCTTCAGATCACATGGTGATAAGCGGGGATCCAAGCCCAGGCTTCCCCCTGCTTGCTGCGATGCCTGCGGGTGTGTAAGTGGTGCGTGTGAAAGGACTCTGAATAAGAGAGCAGCCGTGCAGGGAAACTGCCTAGCATCGGAGGCCAAGTCCGGTGCTGAGCTGCCTGGTGCAGACTCACTCTCAACCAAGCACCCTGGGCTGGCTGGGGCTGCCGGCGGGGAGGAGGAAAGTGGAGCCAGGACACAGCGATGCTATTCGCGATTCTTCTTGGGAGGGGAGGGCGGCTGCCAAGCCAGCTCCTGGACTCCCCGCCAGCCTGTCTCAGCTCTAATGCACTCCGTGGATGCCTCTGCCCCAGGGGAGCCTTAATGGACCCGGGGAGGCACCGCTGCAGCTGACCAGTGCATTCATAACGGAGGACACAAGGTCATTACCAAGCAGACTAAGGGGCTGGAACACAGAAACAGGGACTGGTTTCTAGGAAACCAGCCCACCGCGGCTCGTCCTGGGCTCTTGTATCTCCCTGAACAACTTTTCTCCTTCTGCTGCTGGCGTCCTCGTGTCTACAGAGGCTAAAACCCATCTATAGGAACGGAGCTCCTCCCCTGCCGTACCCACCTCAAACCCCACCCCATCACACCTTACCTTAGAATATACTGGAATGTGAGTGGGGGGAGTCAGGGGAGATCCATCCAAGAGCAGGATGAGTTTCCCAGTGATTCCAAGATGCCACCACTTGTGCCCTGGGCTCACTGAAAGCCACTGAGCCTTTCCTTTCTGCACCCTATACGTTTTTAGTAAGAATTTCCTAGGTGTCAGACTTTGGTCTGGGCATACGTGAAGGATGCACTAGGTGGTTCATAGGGACGTGACAGAAGCAGGGAATTTTAGAATAGACTCCCTGCGTGTGAGCCCTTGAGAGGCACCCGGCCTCTCCTTCCAGGGCTGTATCTGCACATGCTGACCTCTCTGTTAGAGTCTCATGAGCCTGCTTTGTATATGGAAGGAATTTAGGAGCACTAAGGAGCTCTGAGATCTTGTATTCCAACCTCCTAGTTTGACAAGTGAAGAAACTGAGACCCAGGGACAGGGCGTCTCCAGTCAAACTTGGACCAGCCCATGATCTAGCAGGACATCCTCATAGTGCTGTATTTCATTACTTCTTCCCCAGTTGTTTTGTTTTTGTTTTTGGTTTTTTGTTTTTGTTTTTTTTTTGTATTGGGGATGGAACCCAGGGTCACTTAACCACCAAGCCATGTCCTCAGCCCTTTTCATTTTTTATTTTGAGGTAGGGTCTCGCTAAGTTGCTGAGGCTGGCCTCATACTTGGGATCCTCCTGCCTCAGCCTCCTGAGCCGCTGGGATTACAGGCTTGCCAAACAGCACCCAGCTCTTCCCTGTACTAGGTGAAGGTTGAACTGTCTTCTATTTCCCTCATCCCTCCCCTGCCATCTTCCCCCAGACTCATAAATGGATTTTTCTGTGGATTAGCAGATTCCTTAGCGGACTGCCCATAGGACTCCTTTAAAGAAGCTGGGAGACTGTTGCCATCTGCTGGTGAGGAAGTGGAGCTACAGATAAAAGTCCTGTGTGGACGGATCCCACTGGTTGTTTGGTCTTTCCAGCTTAGATGCCTTGCCCTCTGATTCAGAGCGGAACTAGGGCAAAGCGCATCTGGCAAGGTTTGTCTCTGGGTGTGCATCTCACAAATATTTACTGGGTTCTTCATTTGTGCAAAGATAGACTTGACCCTGGCCTCGAGGAGCCAGTGTTCTGGAAGCAGGGATAAGAGCTTTATCACCGTATCACCTACCTCAGCAACCACTGCAGAAGGGCAACGGAAGATGCCAGAATCCACAGGCAGGAGAGGGCGGCTGCTGTTTGGGGAACAGGGCAGAAATCACCAAGGCCTCATGCAAAACATGACCTTGGCATTCCTGCTAAAAGGAATTTTGTTATCTGGGGTTCAGTTTATTAAGTAGAAATTTGTTTTTTATTTTTTTTGTTTTTTCATACATTTTTTTAAAGAGAGAGGGACAGCAAGAGAGAGAATCAATTTTATTTAGTTTTTCATGTGGCTTTCGTCGCTCCAATACTTGGTTGTGTACGCGGTGCTGGGGTTCGAACCCGCGTCCTTGCGCACGCCAGGCAAGCGCTGTAATCGCTGAGCCACGGCTCCAGCCCTATTTTTTCATCATTCTTATTGGTGCATTCTAGTTGCACATTATGATGGGATTTGTTGTTACAGGGGACATAGAAATTTAGCAGAGAGATTCTGGAAATGGGGAGTATTCTCTTGTCATTCAGAAGTTTCTGGCCATGAATGGAAGATGCAAGGTGAGCTAGGAGTTGTCACAACCCACTCAGGAAAGCAGTGTCCCAGGGTGGTTCTCAGAGTAGTGAGTGGACTGGCTGGAAAGAAAGCAGGAAGCGGACTCAGGGCTGCACCCACACACCCTCAGGCCTTGTTAGTACATCCCCAGCCTGCACGTCACACCTCTAGGGACCTGCTCTGTCCTCGCACCCGGAGGCAGGAAGGGCTGGAAAACTAGCCCCACCCACACCCCAGGAGCCAGCAGTGACTTGTCCTTCAGCTGGGTGACTCCAAATGTTCCCTGAGTTCCCCATAAGGGTAAAACTGCTACACACAGAGGTGACTTGCTTGTTAATATATTTGTAATGTGTTTTTTTTCCAGGGGGCATGGGGGATTGAACCCAGGGCCACTTAACCACTGAGCCACATCCCCAGCCCCCCCCTTTTTTTCAGGGCTGAGGACCGAACTCGGGGCCTTGCGCATGCTAGGCAAGCGCTCTGCCACTGAACTGAATCCCCAACCCCCTCTCCAGCCCTTTTTGTTTTTTTATTTTGAGACAGAGTTTTGCCAAGTTGCTTGGAGCCTCGCTAAATTGCTGGGGCTGGCCTTGAACTTGCGATCCTCCTGCCTGAGCCTCCCAAGTCGCTGGAATTACAGGTGTGCGCCACCACACCTGGCATTCATACTCTCTCCTTGGCTGCTTTTCCTCTGTGGTTTCACTTGGGTGTCCTAGGAGATTATTTCCAAAATATATTACATGCAAATTCTTCAAGGCCTACTTTGGGAGAAACAATTTAAAACATCATGCAAGACCTAAGATGATAAGAAGATTGGAGTTGAGCAATAATTGCTTCCTCAGGCCTGGTCATAATAGCCATTATTTACAGATAATGACAGGGAACAAGATAGAATTCAGTGAAAGATATCCTCTGTCTTCATGGGTCTGAAAAACTAATATTATTTTTTAAATGTATTTTTTTTTTTAAAGAGAGAGGGATAGTGAGAGAGAGAGAATCAATTTTCTTTAGTTTCTCATGTGGCTTTTGTTGCTCTGACTCTTTGTTGTGTATGTGGTCCTGGGGTTTGAACCTAGGTCCTCATGCACGCCAGGCAAGTGCCATAACCACTGAACCATCGCTCCAGCCCCAAGAACGAACATTATTAATGTGTTCCTTCTAGTTGTAGTGATTTTCTATCAAAATTCTAATGACATTTTCTCATGGGAACAGAAAAAATAAAACTTGGGGCTGGAGCCTGGCGTGTGCAAGGACCCAGGTTCAAATCCCAGCAACCCCATACAAGGCTAAGTGTCAGAGATACAAAGGCTAGATGAAATAAATAAATAAATAAATAAGATTGATTCTCTCTCCCTCCCCCTTTCTCTTAAAAAAAAAAAAAAACCAAAGGAGTGGGTGGGGGGCTGCAGCTGTGGCTCGGCGGTTACGGCCCTTGCCAGGCATGCACAAGTACCCGGGTTCAAATCCCAGCACCCACATACACAACTAAGTGTCGGAGCAACAAAAGCCATGGGAAAAACTCAATAAAAGTTGATTCTCTCTGTCTCTCTCTCTCACTGTCCCTCTCTCTCTTCATAAATAAGCAAACCTGGGTGATATTAGGCTAAGTGGAATGAGCCAGCCGCTGAAAAATACTGATCTCACTTCAGTTTGGAACCTAAGAGAGTCAAACTGATGCAGGCTGTTGGTGGAGCGGGGGGAAGGACAGGAGCAGCGGTTGTAAAGAGGTGACCGGGCAGAGCAAGGGGCTCGCTGGTTGGCACCCCTTGGGCTCCTGGGTTCCATGCCCAGTATTGCAAACAGACAAACCCAGAACAAGCAGGGGTGGAAGGCAGGGAGAACTCGGCTGGACTCTGCCCTGGTGAGTGCTCCAACCCCCGCATGATCAAACGGCAGAACGACGGGGCGCACGCAGAGTGCCTCCACCAACGTCAGCTTCACGGGGTTGTTGAGAGAGGGACAGTGAGAGAGAGAATCAGTTTTACTTAGTTTTTCACGTGGCTTTCGTTGCTCCGACACTTGGTTGTGTACGTGGTGCTGGGATTCGAACCTGTGTCCTTTCACATGCCAGGCAAGCGCCGTAACCGCTGAGCCACCACAGCTTCAGCCCCTCCATTTCCCAGGCTTGACACTGTAATCTAATCATGGAAGAGGTGACCATTGGGAGAAAATGAGAAAAGGGTACAGCTGACCTCTCCGTTTTATTATTTTGTGATTAGCATCGCTCTTATCTGCGGTGTTGGGGCTGGAGTCCAGGGCCTCACACACTAGAACTCTGCCACTGAGCCACATTCCCAGCCCTTTTGATTGTTTTATTTTGAGATAAGTTCTTCCTAAGTGGCTCAGGTCAGCCTCCAACTTGTGATCCTCTTGTTTCAACTCCGCCACCCCAATTACCTGGACTACAGGTGCGTGCACCACGCCCAGCCGTCTCCACATCATTTTGTAACTCCCTGTGAATCTGTGGTTCTTTCTTAAAAAGAACTTACTTGGGCTAGTGGACACGGGCATCCTAGGATTGGGAGGTAGAATATATTTGCGCTCATTAATTAGTGTTTTGTTTTCTGTTTTTTTGAAGGTTTCATTTGTTTGTAGAGAAGGACAGAGATAGAGAGAGAGAGAGAATCAATTTTTATTGAGTTTTTCACATGACTTTCATTACTCTGACACTTAGCTGTGTACATGGGTGCTGGGGTTTGAACCTGTGTTCTTGCGCATGCTAGGCAAGCACCATAACCGCTGAGCCACTGCTCCAGCCCAGTTTTCATTTTCTTTTAGCACTCACAGCAGGGGCTGGGGAGGCTGAAGTAGGAGGATTCCAAGTTCAAAGCCAGCCTCAGCATGGTAAGGCCCTAAGCAACTTAGCAAGACACTGTCCCCAAATAAAGCCAGGCTGGGGGTGTGGCTCAGTGATTAAGCAACCCTGGGTTCAATCCTTGCTACAAAAAAAGAAATCAAGAACAAAAATAACAACAAAACCCACTCCCAGCACAGGTATGCACCAGGTACCCAGCATCGATGGCCTGCAAGATACTGGGCAAAGGTTCGTTTTTTCAAATAACCTAAATATGCCTTTCTTTGCCAAAACGTATTCAAGTTGACTTTGTTTGTTGCATAAACAAAACAAAAACACATAGCAGATGTTCGTTAACAGGGTCAGTTCAGGGGTTGGGGACCTGCCAGGTAGCTGGCGAACACATACTGACTCGATTTCCTTACCTTGGAAAACAAAATTCAAGTTTTATTGACCAAGAATGTCATCAACAAGTCAAATCTTTATGAAAATCATTTAAAAAACAAAACACCTCTGGTGGAAACCATACCCTCCTCCCCGCTAGGAGGCCAAGATTGGCCCAGGTCCACCGAGGGCAAGAGAGCCAAGAGCAGGGGCCGGGGAGGCGTCCCAGGGTTGAAAATCCAGCAGAGTCGCAGTTATTTCTGAGTTTTCAATAAAGAAATGTATCGCTGTACCCATTTCTCTTTCGGTTGGGCACAGACCCTCTGGCCTTTTTTAGTAGTGAATCTGTGAAAAAGAGACAAAGGTTTAGTGGATTCCAAGCTCCTGGGCTTGCAGGGGAGGGCGGGCTGCCCCCTGGTGGCCTTGTCCCCTCCCACACCAGCCATGCTCTGTTCCTGTCCCCTCGTCTCCTGGTCCTTGCCCTCCTTCCCTTTTGCTTCCACCATGCTCAGAGGCCAACTGCCCCGGGGAGCGCTTTCCGCCAGGTCTAATCTGTCACCTGTAACCTGTACCCTGCCACCCTCGTGGAACAACTTTAGTGTGATTCCATTCCCACACCATATCGCCCACCCGTTGAGCGTGCGTAGTTTCGATTCCACGACCTTTGGCGGTTAGTTCATGCAAGATGGACTTGAGAAGGTTTTCATCACCCGGGACAGGGACCTGCACCTTCATGTCTCTCAGGTCTCGGCCATGTTATCTTGGGTCGTTCGTTGATTCCCTCGCTCTTTACCAGGCTGTGAGCTCATTAAAGTCTCCACTTCTAAGCTCCCTGAGGGCACTCTGAAGTGGCAAGAGCCTAGGTTGAGGACACCCTGGCCTGGTGCGTGCTTGCAGAGCCCTCTGGTGCCTACTAGGGCTGACCCTTGGCACACGCAGCGGAGAGGAGCCAAAGGAATAGGGAGATGAGGGAGAGGGACAATTTGAAAGCGTGACTACAGATTTCTTTGACATCACGCCCACTGGCAGCTGAAGCCCCGTGGATTCAGGTCGGGCTGACTAATTAATAGAAACTGGTGGAATCGATGGTGACATCCGAGGCTACGTCACACAAGGTGGAAGCTTGACGCTCCTCGTAAGAAGTCCAAGCACTGCAGGGACCAAGCCTCGAGGAAGCCCAACCAGCGGGACAGAGATACCCGCCAGGCCCCGCTGTGCCAGTCCCAGCACCATCTGACCGTAACACCTTCTGGAGTTCCTGCCTCGCAGAAACCATGAGAACTAGGAGAGTCACTGTTATCGCCCTGGGTGGTTTAACATGAGGTCCTGACAGCTGATGTGCACCCATCACCTTCATTCTACAAAAAAGGACTCTTGGCTAGTCCAAGGTCACCCAGCTGCGCTAGAGCTTGCTTTGATCCCAGCTCTGGACTCTCTGCTGGCTTTGGTTAAGTGTGGGTGTCTTTAAACTCCACTCAAGACCCACAGGAGCAGCGCCAGGGCATCGGGAGCCCCTGGAGCACCCCGTTTTCTATGTGAAGCACCTCACTGTCCTCTCTCCTCCATTCTGTCCCCAAATGATGACATTCAGGGTTGTCTCCCTCCTGCTGAATGCTGTCTGGCATTTAGCAGCTCTGTGTGCTTGGGGGCCCAGGCTGTTCCCTGCTTTGATTTGCTCCTCAGGGAAGCTCTGGGAACACACTGTGTGCAGGCCCCCCGCCTGGGAGGCTTTGGAATGTGATCTCCCTGAATCCTGCCGTTGCGTGACCTGGCTCCTGGCCCCCTCTCTGCCTTCTCAGGGCTGACAGGTTTATACTCCACCCGCCTCGTCCCACCCACCTGCTTGGGCCCCTACCACTTATCCCCTTCCACCTGCTTGGGCCCCTACCACCTTGACCCCTTCCACTTATCCTCAGGGTCACTTCCCTAGCAGAACCTTCCAGATGCCAAGTTAGGACCTCCTGGGTCTGGGACAGCCTCCCTCCTCCTCTCTCTCATCCCATCTGAGATCTCCTATTTTGTGTGAATATCTGTGTCCCTCTGCGTCCAGGAGACGGTATGGTCTAGAAGGGTCACGCAGGGCCTGGCCCATGGAATCAGTCAGACTCCATCTGAATGAAGCTCAGAGTCCTCAGTGGTGTCACAGAGGTGGGGCACAACCCAGGCTCCCGTTCTGAGCTTCATCCTGCCCCTGCTGGGGTCTGCTCAGCACCCACCCAAGGACATGGCTGGTGAGGGGACCCTGAAGGCCAGACCCACGGGTACTCACATCACGCCCTGCTGGGGGCAGCTGATCTGGGTGAACTGGTAGGTGAGCACCGAGTCCCAGGGAAGCATCTTGTGGCTGTACTGGAAACAGCAAGAGTTCATGTCACTCTCATCAAAAACTGGGGACACAAGATATTTGAGTAAGCTATGCTGCATGGCTTCACACAAACATAAACGCTTAATCCTACTGTCAAATACATCGAAAAATAACAGGGGAAGATGGGGAGGGAGGAGAAGGGGAAGTGTTGGAATTGAGATAAAGCAAGGGACATTCCAAGCAGTTATAAATGTCACTGTAGAAACTATAGCCATGTGTATAAGAAATGCTCCTCGTAGGTATAAGAATTATGTCACTGTTGGGGCTGGAGCGGTGGCTCAGCGATTACAGCGCTCACCTTGCATGCGCCAGTACGTGGGTTCGAACCCCAGCACCATGTACACAATGAAGTGTCTGAGCAACAAAAGTCCGTGAAAAACTAAATAAAACTGATCCTGTCTTTCTCTCTCTCTCACTGTCCCTCTCTCTTAAAAAAAAAAAAAAGAATTATGTTACTGTACTTGGGTATTTTAGGGAACACATAGGACCCAGAAGAGAAGCAAGGGATAGGGAATGGGAGGAGGGAGGAGGAGGGGGGTGGAGAGGGGATATTGACCAAATCGTATTGCTGAATTGTATGCATCTAGGAATATGTGACAATTGATCCCATCATCATGTACAACTATAATGCACTAATAAAAAATAAATAAGAATTAAAAAATAAAAGTAGGAGGGGCTGTTGAGATGGCCCTTTCTGGAAAGGAGCCCTGGGGCAGCTACCTACATGTGGCCACTCCCAGGTGCACGGTCAGGAGGAAGGCCAGGAGGACAGGAGGAACCAGGGGAAAGCTCTTCATGGTACTCTGAGCCGGGTCCTTCACAGATGGCTTCCGAATTCCTCCTTTGATGAGGCTGAGAAGTCTCTGCAGATAATTACAGACAATATTGAGATTGGAAACCAGGATGGCTTTTCTTTTTTCTTTTTTTTTTTTTTGGCAGAGCAACAGAGTAGCAACCCAGGTGCCAGGGGAAGGAGACTGGTGGTGAACCTGAGTGGCCCCAGGACAAACAGAAGGGGCCAGAGCGCCATTGGGAGTCTCCGCCCCCGGGGCTCTAGGCTGAGTCAAAACTTTCTTGATTGAAAAATAGAAGCAGAGGAAATTAAGTAATATTCCAGCGAACTGAGCAAATGAGTTTGTAGAGCAAACAGATAGTTTGTAGAGTTCCAGATAGATTTCTGGATCTCGGGTGAGGTTTTGTTTGCAGCCTTTGCTGCACAGGTCAGCATGAAGCTGGCCTTCGGGATGGATGATTAAGAGATGCTCCAGGTACTGTACCGCCCTGTCCACACCGTACCTGACCTGTACAAACGCCAGAGCTGGTTGGGGGCGCCTGAGACAGCTCATCTAGTTTAGAGGGTCCCTAAACTGAGAGAGCACACCAATCACCTACACTTTGTTTTTGTTTTTAAAGAGAGAGAGAGAGCTAATTTTTATTTTTTCATCTGGTTTTTGTTTTTCTGACACTTAGTTGCGTATGGGGTGCTGGAGTTTGAACCTGGGTCCTCGTGCATGCCAGGCAAGCGCTCTACCACTGAGCCACCGCTCCAACCCTACTTGGAGTTTTTACAAATACATATTTTCCCCTGCCCTGCCCTGGACTTCCTGGGTGACCCATGATTTTATATTTTAGCCAAATCCAGCTAAACAGGGAAAGAGAATTCTAGAAAGGGTCAGTGGCATCTGCCCAGGAGAGTCTTAGGGAGGGGCAGAGCAGGACCGTCCACACCCTGATAGGCCCCAGGCCTTTAAAAATCTGAGTTTAAGGGGAGGGAAAAGGGAGTGACCATATCGAATCATGGAATTTTCCAGACAGAGTTGGGACCTCAAATATCTTTTAGTTCAACCCTTTTCAACCACCTCCAGATTTTTTTTTTTTTTTTTTGAGAGGGACAGTGAGAGAAGAATCAATTTTATTTAGCTTTTCGTGTGATTTTCGTTGCTCTGACACTTCATTGTGCACGTGGTGCTGGGGTTGGAACCTTCATCCTCGTTCATGCCAGGCAAACGCAGGAACCGCTGGGCTGCTCCAGTCCCCTCCAGATTGTTTTGACTGCTTTGAGGGACAGGAAGCTCACCACCTGACCCATCCCTGCCCAGGACAGCTCAGACTGTGACAAGTGTCTCCCAAGTTCTGTTTCAAACTCGGCTGAGGGGCTGGGTCTGCAGCTCAGTGGTCACGTGCTCACCTAGCACGTGCGAGGCCCTGGGTTCGATCCTTAGCACCGCACAATAACAAATAAATAAAATAAAGGTATTAAACCCCAACTTGTCTGAAATCTGTATTTCCTTTGCCTCTATTTGTGCATTGAATTCTGCACCAAATGCATAATTTCTCCTCTTTGGGAAGACGAGGACGTTGGGGCTGAGGCAGATTGAGGACAGTTTGGATTTTTCTAGAAAAAGGCCTGAGAGGAGGATTCCAGGACAAGGGATTTGTTTGGGGGCTGGTAATTTGATTTGGTTCCAGGAGATACCACGAAGGGAAATCGAGGCAGGGAAGGGAACATGCCAATGCGATCTGAATTGTCGAGCAGCTTACTGCTATAAGTAGATGAAGCTCGCTTCCCCCGGGAATACTATGCGGACGACCGGCCACCTCTGACATAGTAAATAGCCACAGAACGCCTGGGCTCAAGGTCTTATCAACCGGATGCTACGCACTAACCGTAAAGGGGGAAAGTTGATAAGCGGGACACCACTAAACGCTGAAACTTGGGGGGCTGGAGCAGAGGCTCAGCAGTTACGGCGCTTGCCTGGCATGTGCAAGGACATGGGTTCAAACCCCAGCACCACATACACAACTAAATGTCAGCAATGAAAGCCATGTGAAAAACTCAATAAAAATTGATTCTGTCTCTCACTCTCTTTCTCTCTTAAAAAAAAAATAGAAACAGGCTGGAGCAGTGGCTTAGCAGTTGGAGATCTTGCCTGGCATGTGCAAGGACCTGGGTTCAAACTCCAGCTCCATGTACACAACTAAGTGTAGGAGAAACAAAGGCCAGAGGAAAAAATAAATAAATTTGATTCTCTCTCCCCATCCCTCTCTCCCTCTCTCTTTTTAAAAAAAAGTTGAAATTTTTATTCATTAGAAAAGACAATAAAAAGGGCCGGAGCGGTGGCTCGGCGGTTATGGCTCTTGCCCAATATTCACAGGTACGTGAGTTCAAACCCAGCACCATGCACACAACTATGTCAGAGCAAGGAAAGCCACATGGAAAACTAAATAAAATTGATTCTCTCTTGCTGTTCCTCTCTCTCTTTAAAAAAAAAAAGAAAAGAAAAGACAATAAAATCTGCAAGGTAGAAGAAAAACCGTCAGTACATCTATCTCCACTGGGTTGAATAATTTCTCCCCCTTATCACACCTATCCACGACCTCAGAATGGGGCCTCATTTGGCAAAGGGACTTTGCAGGGGTAATTAGTTCAGAGATCAGACTGGATCAGGGAGGACTATAAATCCAGTACGTGTCCTTAAAACAAGGCCTCCAGAACAGAGGACAGAGAAGGAAAGGCCGCGTGAAGTCAGAGGCAGAGTCTGGAGCAAAGATCTACTCCAATCTCAGGAACGCTGACTTGGCAATGGCAAGGATCACTGGAGCACCAGGAGGTAGGAAGAGGCTTCAGAGGGAGCATGCCCTGAATGTCAGACTCAGGCCTCCAGAGCCGTGAGAGAATGAATTTCTGCTGTTTTATGCCACCCAGTTTGTGGCAATGTGGTTCCATGACCCTAGGAAATGAATATGACATTTATCTGCAAAAGGGTTAGGATCTCAATATGTAAAGAGCACCATGAATCAACAAGAAAAAGACAGCACGAAATAAAATGGCAAAAGCTTAATGCTTCACAAAAGAGGAAACCCACAGTAAATAAAAGGGGCTTCATTTTATTAGCCATCAGAGAAATGCAAAGTTAAGCCACTATGCACTACCTGTCACATACCCACCAGAATGGCTAAAATAAAAAGAGGGAAAATACAAATGTTACTGAGGATAGGATTCACAGGAAGTCACTTCATTGGAAGTTTAGTTGTGCATCAGTTAATGATAGGATAAGCTCTGAGAAATTCATTATTAGCCAATTTCATCCTCCTAAGAACATCAAAGACTATACTTAATCAGCTAACACTTCATCATCAGGAGGTGACATCATCTTATGGGGACCACTACCACATGTGTGATCCGTCATTCACCAAAACGTCACTCTTCAGTGCACGGCTGTATTTCATAAAGCTCATCATATGCATCCTCAATAACCCAGCAGTTCAACCCTGGACATATGGCCATCAGAAACATGGACCTAGGTGCACACACACACCAAAAAAAAAAACACTTTAAATTTTTTTTTTTATTTTCCGCAGTGCAGGGGATCCAACCTGGGGCCCCTGGGCCTGCTAGGCCAGCATTGAGCCACACCGTCAGCCCTCCACCTGGAACTCTCATAGAGCAATGTCCAGAACAGCCCCAACCTGGAAACCGGCCACATGTCCATCAACGGCAGAAGAGAAAATACTCATTTATTCACATAATGCCTTACCGTACAACAGCTAACTGAGCTGTAAGGACACACACCACAGGGACGCTTCTACATTTGACAGCAGAGGAAAAGAAGCCGATGCAAAAGAACAATCGCATCTGCGAGTATCAAACACCAAACAAGCAAGAGTAATCAGTAATGATGGACGGACAGGAACGGGCCTTTGGGGACGGGGACTGCAAGGGAGGGGCTCCAGAGACTTTGTGCCCTGAGCTGGGTGTTGGGTCACCCTTTTGCTCTGCAAATTCACTGAACTGTGACCTTACTCATTGGCTCTGCAGTTTCCTAAATCCGCGGTGCCCCACGATGCTATTTGAGGGGGCAAGGTGCTGTGATCGGGAGGTGGCGCCCCAGATTTCCAGCACAGCTGCAGAGTTCCTATCAGTTCTGCGGAGCCGTCAAACCACACAGTACCTAGGGACGCTGGTGTAGACGAACCCCCTGCGCTGCCCGTGGAAGAGAGAGCACGTGAAACCACGCACAGGGTTGGAGCGGTGGCTCAGCGGTTACAGCACTTGCTTGGTATGAGCAAGGACCCAGGTTCACCATGTGCACAACTGAGTATCAGAGAAACAAAGGCCAGATGAAAAATAAATAAAATTTAAAAAAGAAAAAGAAGCAACAGCCACGTGAGCTGTGGTGGCACATGCCTGTAACCCCAGAGGCTGAGGCAGGAGGATCGAAAGTACAAGGCCAGCCTTAGCAATTTAGTGAGGCCCTTAGCAACTTAGCGAGAACCTGTCTCAAAATAAAAAATAAAAAGGGGCTGGATGTGGCTTAGTGATTAAGCACCCTGGGTTCAATCCCCAGTACCAAAAATAGAAAAAAAGAAATAATGGAAGCCACGTGGAGGCCACTTGGAGGCCAAGTGGAGGCCACATGAAGTGACAACGCACACCATTGGGGTTTGTGTGAGTGTGCTCTGATTAGGACCAAATTGCCCAATGTCATGCGCAGCTGTATGATGCCTTTTGATAAATTAATGAAGAGGACAAATAGCTGCAGTTGAATGTAGTTTTTTTTTTTTTTTAGGGGGGTACTGGGAATTGAACCCAGGGCAGCTCTACCCTTGAGGCACATCCCCAGCCCTTTCTCCTTCCTTTCATTCATTCATTCATTCATTCATTTTTTCTTTTTTTAAAGAGAGAGGGACAGTGAAAGCAAGAGAGAAAGAGAGAATCAATTTTATTTAGTTTTTCATGTGTCTTTTGTTGCTCTGACACTTCGTTGTGTATGTGGTGCTGGGATTCGAACCCGTGTACTAGCACATGCCAGGCAAGTGCTATAACCCCTGAGCCACCACTCCAGCCTCCCCAGCCTTTTTTCATATTTTATTTTGAAACGGTCTCACTAACTGGCTGAGAGTCTCACTAACTCACTGAGGCTGGCCCCAAACCTGCGATCCTCACACCTCAGCCTCCATAGTAGCTGAGATCACCCGTGTGGCCACACGCAAGGCTGAAGGAATGCTTTTCGGAAGCTGTGACTTTCCGCTTTCCCACCCTCCCCTGTTGATATGCTGAATGCTTCTCAGTTAAGAAGTTCTGGTTGTCACAACTCAACACCACTTCTCATGATCTGGAAGCTTCTGTGGGGCTCTCGCAGGACCCTGAAACCCCTCTCCTTAATGAGAACCCTTTCTCGCCCCCCATCTCTGAGCAAAGTCTGCATCCTCCCAAAAGACAAAATCACTGATCTGTAGAAACCTGGGCTTTGGGCTCAGCCCAGCTTCCAAACCCCAGCTCTAGAGTTTGCCCTTGCTGTCCAGTCCTGGGGATCCAAGGTGCCCTTTGAGTCCAAGTTGAGACCCCCTCTTAGCTTAAAAAATCATCTCTGGGCTGGAGTGGTGGCTCAGCGGTTGTGGCGCTTGCCTGGCAGGCCTGAGGACCGGAATTCGAACCTCAGCACCGCGTACATAATCAAGTGTCAGAGCTACGAAGGCCACATGGAAAACTAAATAAAACTGATTCTCTCTCTCACTGTTTCCTCTCTCTCTCAAATAAAAAAAAAAAAAAACCTCTGCCAAGAACCCCCTTCGACAGAAAATCGCATTTCGAGCTTCCCAGTGGACGTGAGTTCTGGGGGGTGTTATTCAACCCAGCTCGGATGTGTGGCCACCCTCTCCCAGCCTGCAAATGGCTTTCCATTCTCTCATAGGTGTCTTCTAACCAGCAAAGATCCCCAGTTTCAGTATAGCTGTGTCGGTGTTGCCCCGTTATGATCAGTGACAATGATATCCCATTTGCAAGACACGTGGGCCTCCACCCAGGGGACATGGCTATTGGTGGCTTCTGTCCAGACTCTTCTTTGGTGCTTAGGTGCCAGGCCCCACTGGCCAGTCCCTGAGAGTGTCCTCAATGCTGGCCCATGGCCGGTGGCCTCAGGTCTTTCCTGCCCTATTCCCCTCTGCCCCTTTCCTTAGGGCTGAAGCCCTGCCTCCATACCCTCCAGGTTGCTGGCTGGGATCCGGAAGCGTCTGTGTGGCTCTCCCGGGACTCCCCGTCTGGTGTGGCTCCCAAGGTCTATACCGCCATCTGGCTTCCCACTGCCATGGACACCCTTCTAGAATCAGGCCAACCATTCTCCTGTTGTCATGGACGCTGGGCTCCCACAGCCCGGCCGGCCTCACCAGGCCTCCCTGCCTCTCCAGGCCTCCCTGCGTTGGCCAAGTTGCTCCTCCCCAGCTTCTTGCCCCAGAACTTAGATATTGAAGCCCCAACCCACAGTGCAACTGATGGAGACACAATCTTTAAAGAGGTAAGTGAGGGTCAATGGGGTCACAGAAGGTGGTGTGAACGGTGGAACTCAGGGTTAAGACAGCAGTTCTATAAAATGGGCCCACTGTGCTGACCCCACCTGCTTTCTTTTTCAAAAAGCAATTTACGGGGCTGGAGCGGTGGCTCCGAGTTTACAGCGCTTGCCTGGCGTGTGCAAGGACCTGGGTTCAAACCCCAGCACCACGCACACAACAGAGGGTTGCAGCAATGAAAGCCGCGTGAAAAATTAAATAACAGTGACTCCGTCTCTCTCTCTCTCACACTGTCCCTTTCTCTCTCTCTCAAAAAAAAAAAAAATCCAGCTAGAACGGGAGCAGGAGCCAAGGTGACCTAGCGCTATCCTGGCAGTGGGGACTTAAGTCTGATGTCACCTTGCTATCAGTGAAGAAGTGGCCTTCTCTCTAAAAATAAAAAAGAAAGAAAGAAACGAAAAGAGGTGGTCCTGGGTGGGGATTCTCTGGAAACTTCTCTGGAATCCCCAATAAAAGTGGAAGCAGGAAGAGCAGGCCATCCCTCTGCTCTCCGAGAGGACCCACGCTGTCCCTTGAGTGTCCCCTTTCCCTTTCCCCACCCCTTCAATAAACTCATTCCTCTTACTCTGAGCAACATGTCTGAAATTTCTGTCTTGATTGCAAGAATTGGGTGGCTGCCTCAGTTTCCCTAGAAGGCCTCAGCTCCATCATAGTGGGACTTGGATCCGGCAGGACCGGCATTCTCTCATGGATAGGGGGAAGAGAGCCCGCTCAAGGATGCGGGGAAGGCAGCCACCTGTCAGCCGAGGAGCCGATCCTGAGACGCCCTGGATTTCTGGGTCCCCTGTCATGGTGGCCCAGGAGGCCAATCCACCCTCAGCCCCTGGGTCCTGGGCCTCCCTCTCCTCCCGTGTCTTGGGTTGGGCCCTTTCCTCCGCGAAACAAATACTGAGATGAGGATTTGGGTGTAGTTTATTTAGAAGGAGATCCCAGGAAATAGCAGCAGGAAGGGGACAGTGAGACGGGAAGGGACAGCCACCTAATCAGGCCCACCTTATGAAGCAGGTTACCCTGCGGGCGGCAGGGGCCTGACCTCGTTGGCAGCTGCTGGAAGCCACGGGAAGCCCAGCTCTTCAGTCCTGGGCGGCCTTCGTGGGAAGTTAGATAACCGCCCTCCCTGGAGGTTCAGCCTGGAGGAGCTCTTTGGAGTCAGAGCCCTGGATGTCTGGACAGGAGCTCGGCAGGTTTAGCGGCGAAGCATCTTCCCAGGCAACCGCAGTGGGAGCACCTGTGTCCCAGCAGGAGTTTGGGAAGTGGAGAGAGGAAGAGAGGGCACAGCTGTGGCTGGGGACATGCAGGGCGGGGACTCCAGGAGCACTTTCAACAGCTGGACGGAGCCTGGCATCCCAGGCTGGCGGGAAGAGGAGAGGAGGAGGAGGAGGAGGAGGCTGTGACGTGTCCTCACCTCCTGCCACTTGCAGAACGCAGGTCAGCAGCTCACAGCTCGTGGGCAAGGGTGGCAGAGTCAGATGTCCAGTTCAGCACTGCTCACCTGAGCCCCTTGGCCAGGAGGAGCCCAAGGTCCCTGGATCCCACAGTCCAGAGGACAGCTAAGCCTGGACAACAGAACCAACTGGACAATCTTCTGCCAAGTGCACACGTCCGGGCTTCGTCCTGGGGGAGTCGAAGCCAACAGGCATGGGGTGGGGCCTGGGAATCGTCATTTTTAAAGCATCTGAAGCGCAGGTGGGTTGAGAACCGCTCTGCGTATTTCCCTCCTTCCCTCTGTGACTCCTGGGGCTCCGGGACTTGCTTTGGTCTGTTTCTTGTCCCACCCTTGGGTCTGTCGGTACCTTCTGATTCACCAGCTGATCGCAGAGCTGTCAACCATAGGTCAGGTTTCGCTAAGGTCAGCGGTGGCCTAACTCAGCTCCATGCCCTGCTGGCTAATCTAGTCCTCACCCTGGCCCTGACAATAGCTACTTCTGTTACACCCATTTTACAGATGGGGAGGCTGAGACCAGGGAGGTCAGAGTTTCCTCCAGCAACACACAGCCAGATACCAATGATGCTGGGATCATTTCCAGGGCTGTTGGACTCCTGAGTCCAAGTTCTTGCTCATTCATTGATTTATTTTTGTCATTTAAACCAATTGACTTTTCTTTCCCAGAAGGTTCTGGAGGATATAATCAACTTAGGAGATACAGGGAAGGAAGGCTGCCAATTGCCAGGGACCAAGTGGGACATAGGGACACTATGGTGGATGGTGTGAAGTGCATGCTCCAAGTTCCATCGGCCGAGGTCAGCCAAGGGCAAGGCAGCTGGGACGGCTGCATCCCATGACCCCCAGCCTTTGTTGAGGTTTCCCTGTGGGTGTTGGTTCCCTAGCACTTTTCTTTTCTTTTGCGGTACCAGGGATTGAACCCAGGGGTGCTTAACTACTGAGCCACATCCCCAGCCCTTTTTACTTTTTATTTTATTTTTACTTTAAATAGAAGGTAAGAATCAATTTTATTATTTTTTCATCTGGTTTTTGTTTCTCTGACACTTAGTTGTGTATGTGGTGCTGGGGTTCGAACCCAAGTCCTTGCAAATGCCAGGCAAGCGCCCTAACCACCAGGCTACCACTCCAGCACTCCACTTTATTTTTTTATTTCGAAACAGAGCCTCACTAAGTTGCTTAGGGCCTTGCTAAGTTGCTGAAGCTGGCTTTGAACTTGCGATCGTCCTGCCTCAGCCTCCTGAGTCAGTGGGGTTACAGGTGGGCACCACTGAAAAGGGCCCTTAGGGCTTTTTAAGAACCATGGATGGTTATTCGGTCCCAACCCCATTTTCTGCAGAAACCCCTCCACCCCAGCTGGCCAGCACTGACGGCTGGAAATGGGTATCCCACCCCTCAGGGCGGGACCGGCCCTCTGCTAGCTAATGCCCCCGTGTCGGAGCAACGAAAGCCACGTGAAAGACTGAACAAAATCGATTCTCTCTCTCTCTCTCTCCCTCTCATTGTCCTGCTAGCTTTAAAAAAAATAAATACATCATTTGTTCTCTGACTCCAGTTTCTGACCTCAGAGCTCCTGAAATCCTTGTGGTTTTCTGAGTGACGGGGGGTCATAGGACCATCTTGCCCAGGGCTCCTAAATTCCTTGGCGCTTCCTAAGTCTCTGTTCGATTGAGGGCACTCTCGGTGGACTCCTGGATAGCTTCAGGATGGAGGCTCGGTCAGGAGGACCCAGTCTTGGCACTTTGAGCCTCTCTGACTCCCATCCTCCAGGGAAGAGGGAAGGGCTGGAGATGGTGTAGAAAATCCATCTGCCTGGGTGATGAAGTCGCTAAGCTATGGGGTTTGGAGAGCTTTTGTGAACCCTCCCGTGTCCTGGGAGGGCAGCGCCTCCCAACCGCACAGGGTCAGAAGCTCCTGTGCGCAAAGCCCTTTCAGATGTTGCCCTGTGCACCTCGTCATCCGGCTGTTCGTTTGTATCCTTCATCGCAGCCCTTAGAACTCACCAGTAGGGGCTGGAGCGGTGGCTCAGCGGTTACAGCGCTTTCCTGGCATGCTGAGGATGAGGGTTCGAATCCCAGCACCACGTACACAATAAAGTGTCGGAGCAACAAAACCCACGTGAAAACCAAATAAAATTGATTCTCTGTTTCTCTCTCTCTCTCACTGTCCCTCTTTCTTAAAACAAACAAACAAACAAAAAAATCTGAGTGAAGTGTCTTCCTGAATTCTAGGGTCCAAGGATGCCCAGGTTTGGGGCCAAGTTGGACACCCAAGGGTTGCAGGTGGCATCTGAACCGAGAGGAGTCTAGAAGACAGAGCACTTAACTGCGCCCACTCTGGGTCGTGTCAGAGCTGAATTAAATTGTGGGACACCCAGTTCATGTCCACAGAGAATCAGAAAATTTGGTGTGGAAACTCCCGACATTTGGGGTCAGAGATGTAGTAAGTATAGCAAAAGTTTCTCTCTCACGAGGTCACGTGGCTTATGAAATTTACTAACGGCTCGTTAGCCCAAAGCACTGTTAATTGGCCTGGGTTGTGTTTCTCTCCAATACTCTGAAGCCACAGACCGTAATTTACCATTTATAACTGACGCCTATAACAGCTCCTGTGTAATAATACATAGGAAACTTTATTGAAATTTTATAAAAACTTAATTGAATCTGCCGGGCGTGGTGGTGCACGCCTGTAATCTCAGCGCCTTGGGAGGTGGAGGTGGGAGGATCACAAGTTCAAAGCCAGCCAAGGCCCTAAGCAACTTAGCAAGACCCTGTCTCAAAATAAAAAATAATAAGGGCTGGGGATGTGGCTCAGTGCTGAAGTGCCCCTGGGTTCAATCCCTGGGACCAACAATAAAATAAAATAAAAATAGAAAATAATTTAATAGAATCCACTTGTGCCTGTGTTTTTTATTTTTTTATTTTAAAATTTTATTTATTTATTTTTTTAAAGAGAGAGGGACAGTGAGAGAGAGAGAAAGAGAGAAGCAATTTTATTGAGTTTTTCACGTGGCCTTCGTTGCTCAGACACTGCGTTGGGTGCATGGTGCTGGGGTTTGAACCTGCGTCCTTACGCATGCAAGGCAAGCGCCACTGAGCCACCGCTCCAGCCCCAACCTGTGTATTTTTTAAAGTGAATAGAGGTTGAGTTTCCATGATCCAAAAGTCTGAAATGTTCTGAAATTTAAGATTTTCGGATTAGGGATATTCAAACAGATAAAGTAAATATTCTAAAACCAGAATAACTGTGAAGTCTGAAGCATTTTCAGGCATTTCAGATAAGGGATACTCAACCTGTGTTAAATAAAACTTCATAGGAAGGGTTACGGCGCTTGCCTGGCGTGCGCAAGTACACGGGTTCAAACCCCAGCACCTCGTACACAGCTAAGTGTCAGAGCAACGAAAGCCATGTGAAAAAACTCAATAAAAATTGATTCTCTCTGTCTCTCTCTCACACTGTCCTTCTCTCCTTTAAAAAAAACCACACACCTCACAGGCAGCTGTTGACTTGAACTGGGCACGGGCACTGGGCCCAACGGACCCCGCAGTACACTGGGACTGAGATTTGGTCGGCAGGAGCCCCTGTAGCCGGCTCCCTGTGAACCAGATTGGCAGAGCTGAGTTCAGTTTCCTTTTCCTGAATGTCTCACTTCCGTTTTTCTAAAAATGTTTGCAGATGGCATCGTTGGTTTGAAGTCTTGGAATCTGCTCTAATCCCCCGATTTCTGGATCATTTCTGTTTTGCTCAAACAAGCTTTGCTGAGCCTAATCGGCGTCGTGGACTCTCCTGTTATTCAGCTTTGCTGTGCTGGAGGTGGAACCCAGGACTCGGGCCTGCTGGTCACATGCTCTCCCCCGAGCTGCACGCCAGCCACAGAATCTTCCCAAGGGCAGGCGGAGACCACAGTGGGCTGCCCTGGTTCCTGGTGCCTTCCTCCCCACCCAGCCTTGAATAGGTAGCCCAGGGCGCTCTCAGTGTCATCTCCAAGGTTCACATACATCCAACCCTGCTCCTGAGAGAGGGGAGAACGGAGGGACACAGCCACCTTCAGAGGAGAAACGGGTTTACTCGGATTATGCTTGGAGAACAGCGACCGTCTACGCCCTGGACGGATCTCGCTGTGCCTCCTGCGTAGAGATAAACCGGGCCTTCTCCCGGCCTCAGCTCCTGCCCCATCTTCCCTGCATCAAAATGTAGGGAAGCCCCAGGATGGAGCAGGTCTCTGTCCCCAAAGCAGCAAGAAGCAAGCCCTGTCACTCAGCAGAACATTTCCTGAAACTCCCATCTTTGTGAAGGAATCGGAAAGTCCAGGTTGGTCCCTCTCACCCTGGTCCTCCGTCTCATTTTCTTGACAAAAGCTAAAGAACTTGTGAAAAGTGAGCCAAGATCCCACAGTGAGTCCGCAAAGACGCAGTGCCCTTCTGCTGAGTTTTTATTTATTTATTTATTTTTAAAGAGAGAGAAATAGAGAAACAATTTGATTTAGTTTTTTTATGTGCCTTTTGTTGCTCCGAGACTTCGTTGTGTCTTCGTTGGGTTCGAACCCGCATCCTCACGCACGCCGGGCAAGCGCCATAACCACTGAGCCACCGCTCCAGCCCCAGCTGGCAGTGCTGGAGCTGGGATCAGCCTGCAGGGACCCCGACATGCGGGGAAGCTGCCTCTGTTGCAGGTCCCGGCTCCCAGACAGGCAGGCAGAGAGCCCTCAGGCCCACCACAAAACCAGAGGACCCCACGCAAGCAGGATGAGCCCGCAGGAGCGTGGGTCTCATGCACCTGGGCTCTGATGGAGCCTGCAGCTCAGAGAAGGGCAAAGAACGGCCACTGCCCTGCTCCTGGAAGCTTCTCACCCAGCTCAGGGAAATCCTGGGGTCCAGAATACTTGGGGCCATGGCTCAGCTTCCGGGGAGCTGCTGGTTCCCCACACCCCAAGCTGCCTGGCCCAAGCTCAGGGCGGGAAGCAGGTGGTCTTAGGAGGTGGTTCTGTTACCACAGCATCTCTGCCCGGGGGCCTTGCCGACCCTCGCCCTGGCCTCCGTCGGAGGCTGCTGCTGCTTCTGCTTGGCATCCAGGATCCTCATGTACTTCTGCACCCATAGCTGCTTGGGGTCACTGCAGATCTTGAGACCCTGCTTGGTGGTGAAGCTATGAGGAGGAAGGACAGGGGGTCACCTGAGGCCTGGAAGGTGAGTGTCGAAGGCCAGGGAGGGTCTCCACTTGCGTGGGCCCCAACCACCTCCAGACACATCTGTCTCTTAGCCTCCGTGCTTTAGCCTTGGGACTGAGGGTGTGGCGGGGGGACACCCAGCTCATTCAGGGTCCTCCCTGTCAGACAGGGGCGGGCCTTTGGATAATGCTGTATCTGAAGGAAGAGACTCAGCCTCTGCCCACACTGAGGAGTCAAAAATGCAATGTACAACCCCCCCCATCACTCCCCGAATAAAAGGCAGATGCCAAGTCGGGCGCAGTGGTGCACGCCTGAAATCCCAGAGGGTCAGGAGGCTGAGACAGGAGGATTGAAAGTTGGAGGCCAGCCTTAGCAACTTAGAGAGACCCTGTCTCAAAATAAAACATAAAAGGGGCTGGGGATGTGACTCAGTGGTTAAGTGCCCCTGGGTTCAATCCCTGGTACACCCTCCCTGCCTCCCCCAAAAAAAGACCAGATGCTAACAGTTCACACAATGCATACGGAAGTGTGGCTATTCAGGACCCTAAAGCTGGAGGGGGCCTGGGCTGCCCCCTTCCAAGCCAGCTCTGATCTGGAGGACCCTGCCCAGGCCATGGGACTGAGGACCAGCTGGGGAAAATTAATAACAGCAACAAGACATTTCTTCATTCTGCTCTTTACAAAGTGAGTTCACACTTGCTAGCTTGAGTGAGAGGCATCTACGCAGTTCGACCTTGAGCAAGTCCCCTTTCCCAGCCTCAGTTACCCTGGGTGAACTGGGAATGATCAGGCCGCCCCTGGAGAACGTTTGAGGGGTTGGTTGTGACGATGTCATATCCCCCCTAGCAGTGCCTTGTGTATATCGGTTGCTCCGCAAATGATCTTGGATCTAAATCTTCCTCCCAGTTTCATGAGCGAGGAAACGGAGGCTCAAACGGAGAGTGAGGTGCCCTCCACAGGGACGCACAGCTGCCTTGGCTCCTCGGGGACCCTGGAGGCGCCTTGCCCCCTGCCCTCCTCCCCAGGGAACCACTCACATCACCGCCGCTTTGAGGCAGGAGCTCCTGTTGGACACCTGGTAGCTGACCACCCGGCTCTCGGGAATCTTCTTGGAAATGAAGGATATGCAGCAGGCAGAGGGGATGACCACAGAGCCTGGGGACAGAGAGAAGGGCCATGTCCTTGCCCAGCCCCCTGGAGGCTTGGACCAGACACAAAACTGTGCGGTGCACCAAACACCCCTGGTCCACAAACCGGGCTGCTTTGCCACAGTGCTCCCCACCAGTCCCGCACCCGCTGTGACACCCAGCCACATCCTTGGAACCACGCCCTGCCCAGGACACCCAGACTGGGGTTGGAGGTCCCACCTGTGGGCGTGGCACAGTAGACACAAAGGGCCAGAGGCAGGAGGCTGGCTAGGATGCTCCAGGGACCTGCCATGTCCCGGAGAGCAGAGGTTGTGTCTCAGGGCTCAAAGCTAGGCAGCGTGTGGGAGGAGGCTGGTTCCTGCAGCGCACCCGGCCTCCCTGGCTCTGCCCTTTATAGGGGCCGCTAGGGAGAAACATGAGTTCATAGAATCCCCACCCTGCTCCCCGCTTCCTCGAAAATCCTGATGTCCCTGCGGTCAAGAAAGGGGAGGCTGCTGCCTGGTGGTTTCCCGCTGAGTCAGGGAGTATTTTGGGCTCAACAACAGAAAGCTAGGGGAGGGGGGGGCACTGCCTTGCCTACATCAAGTGCAAAGTCTCTGGATGCACAGTTAGAAGGTTAATGGGGATCCTGGCTCTGCCAATCATTCTCTGTGGGACCCTGGGTAAGTCAACTCTCTGCTCCTCCCTTATTCCAGCTGTCAATCTGCTGCTCATTCCCTGTGGGACCCTGGGTAGGTCAACTCTCTGCTCCTCCATTATTCCAGCAGTCAGTCTGCTGCTCATTCCCTGTGGGACCCTGGGTAAGTCAACTCTCTGCTCCTCCCTTATTCCAGCAGTCAGTCTGCTGCTCATTCCCTGTGGGACCCTGGGTAGGTCAACTCTCTGCTCCTCCATTATTCCAGCAGTCAGTCTGCTGCTCATTCCCTGTGGGACCCTGGGTAAGTCAACTCTCTGCTCCTCCCTTATTCCAGCAGTCAGTCTGCTGCTCATTCCCTGTGGGACCCTGGGTAAGTCAACTCTCTGCGCCTCCATTATTCCAGCTGCCAATGGGTAGTTATCCCTACCTTCTGTTCTCCAATTCATCATTAGTTTATTCATTCTTTCATCACATTCTTCCTGGGCCTGTGCCCAGGTGTCTGCTCTCCTTCAAGTGGGGAGACAGAGAAGTGACCAAGTGTGTATATAAACGTTGCCCGTGCTGACAGGGAGGACAGAGCCAAGCAGGTGCCGCTGCACCTTTCCGATGCCCTTGGATCCCTTTACCCTGATGGTGCACGTTGGGTCTTGGTAGCTCCGAGTTCTCAGCAGGCTCTAGGAAGGTGGGAAATGCCTGGAAATTTTCCTCTTCCTGGGCAGCTTGCAGACCTGGTCCGCTGGAAGGATCCAGAATCCAAGTCCAACCTGCCCTACTCTGTTTCCTGAGTTTCCAGGAAATGCGTCCCCAGCTGGCTGTCCTCTCCACTTGAGCCTAAAGCCTCCATCTCAATGGCTATTTCTACAGCCACCAAGTCCCCAGCAGATGGCCTGTCAGGGTCTGCAGGGTGCGTGTGGGGTGGGTGGATGCGGAGGCAGTTTCTTTCCCCTGGACCAGAGACGCAGAAAGGGCAAGGAGGAGGCAGGCCCCACATGGGGGAGGCCAACGGTGCCTCCCACTGACCTCCACTGCCCAGAGCCCCACTCCGCTGTGCACCCAGGGTGACCAGGGGAAAGGGAGGGCGTGGTTCCACGCCTGTGGGTGCAGGCGCCTTCCCCACCGCCTCCCAGCCTTTGCAGCTCAGCCGGGAGAGCCCTCGGTGCGCCCAGGGTCTGTGACTCTTGCGCGGGAGGAGGAAGTGGAAAAGGGTGGCCTGGGGGGAGAGGGGCGCGCACTGCGGGCCAGCAGAAGAGGCAGGGGCGCCGAGGACTTTCCAAGGCCTCCGAAAGCACAGCCGTGGCCATTTCCAGCCCCGCTTTAGAGGGAGGGACGTGGATGTCATAAAATGAAAGGGACCAATAAAGGGTCCTTATCCTGGCTCCCAAAATGACAATCTGCACCCTTCCTCCTGCAGTGAGGGGAGGCTGAGGATCTAGGAAACCAGGACAGAAAGGGGAGATAGAGAAGGAGGAGGAGGAGGAAGAAGAGGAGAAGAAGGCCCCTCTCTTGGCCTTGGTCTTTCTGGTCTCTATCCTGACTTGTGGCAGTCACCCCAACACAGGTGACACAAAATGGACATTTTGCTGGGCATGGTGGAGCATGCCTGTCATCCCAGGGGATTCTGGAGGCTGAGGCAGGAGGATTGCAAGTTTGAGGCCCTAAGCAACTGAGTGAGACCCTAACTCAAACTTAAAAAAATAAAATAAAAAGGGGCTGGAGATGTGGCTCAGCATGCCCTTGGGTTCAAATTCCAGTATTTAAAAAAAAAAAAAGGGCATTTTTTTCATCTTATTTTAATAAAAAAAATTTGTATCAGGAATTGAACCAGGGGTGTTTAACCACCAAGCCACATCCCCCACCCTTTTTTATTTAATTTTTAAAATTTTTGAGATAGGGTCTCTGTAGATTACTGAGGGCCTCACTAAGTTGTTGAGGCTGGCTTTGAACTTGTGATCCTCTTGCCTCAGCCTCCTGAGCCCCTAGGATTCCAGGCAGGTACCACCTTGCCCGGCTTCATCTTATTTTAAATATGTTTTCTTATGGTCATTTTCCTCTAATACAGGAGTTTATGTGTAGAGTATTAATATCAGATTTTTTAAGGTAAAAAGTGTGAACTGACAAAACAAATAAATAATAACTAAATAAATGTAGCAGTGTGTGCAGATAAAGCATCGGCCTGAGTGTCTCTGAAGTCGGGGACCCCGGCCAATCGCCCTCTGAGGGTCGTTCTCCATATTCTGCTCAATGCTGGGTCCTTGCAGGAGGAAGCAGAGGAGTGGGGGCAGAAGGAAAAGGAATCCGAGCTGTTGATGGCCAGGAGCAGGGGACAGGGTCCTGCCCCTCAAGGAAGCGCAGCAGGGGCAGCTGTCCTGGTGGCCCTCCCTGGGGTGAGCCTCACGTGAGCCACGGAGGAGCACAGGACGCAGCTGGGTCAATGGACAGCAGCCAAGGTGCTGAGGAGCCTGGAAGACATTTGCTGTTCAGAAAGGACTGGGGGCTGGGGTGGAGGCTCATAGGTCGGAGCGCTTGCCTGGCAGGCGTGGGGACCTGGGCTCGAACCCCAGCACCACATGCACAACTAAGTGTCGGAGCAACGAAAACCAGATGGAAAACTAAATAAACTGATTCTTGATTCTCTCTCTCTCTAAAAAAAAATGGATGGGAAGGAGTGAGTGGACTTGGGACCTGAAATGGCTTCAAACACCTCAAGATGTGTCCCAAAGGCAGAGGCTTGCGGGCCTGGGGAGGGGGACCGGGAGGAGAGGCAGGCGCGGAGCAGAGCTCTGGCTACCCGGGACACTGCTATTAACCGTCCCCATGCAACACGCAAGAAAACAGAGCCGGTGGGAAGGGCAGAGATGGCGTCTGAACTGAGTTCTGTCCGAATGCGTTGGTGCCCTCTGCAAATGGAACTCACCTTGCCCTTGGGGGCAGCAGGGCCACCTGCAGTGATGAGCAGCAGCACGGGTGAGGGTCAGATCTGTGATCCGGTGACTGCAGGCAGGTCTGGTGGGAAGGAGTCATGGGGCGGTTATGGCAGATGTCCAGGGGAGGCCCAAAGAGGATCTACACTTAGTGGGGACAGAAAAGGTCCAGCTCCACCCTCCAGGAGAGGGAGATGCAGAATGTGAGGGGCCCCTGCCGAGATGCCTGCCTCCATCTGCCGTGGTTTGAAAGTTCAGGCGTTGGAAACTTACACTCCAGTGAAAAAGGTGAACGTGATCTCCTTCCTTCCTCTCTTCCACGGGCATACTCTCTTGCCCTTCCTCCTCCTGCCATAGGATGACACGTAGTCCCCTCAACCTTGGACTTTTCAGCCCAAAGAACTGTAATACATTTCTTTATTGGTTACCCAGCCTGTAGTATTCTGTTTCAGCAACACAAACCATTCCAGGCCACGAGTGAGAGACAGCTGCAGGCCTCCCAGGATACACTTGTTGGAAGTCAGCCAAGAACCTACCCCATTAATCCCCTCCCTACACCCAGAGAAGCCTGGCCAAGCCACGGTGCCATAGGCCCATGGAGGTGAGGGTCCCTCGGCAGGGCTGAGCTCTGAGCTTGGCTCTTCGTGACTGAGGTTATCGACTCCTCTGAACCTTAATGTTAGCATCTTCATCTGTCACATGCAAAGTGACGACAATGTCTATTTAAGGTGTTATCGTGAGCATCGACCAAGATGATTCCTGTGGAGTTCCTAGCGCCTGTCCAGGCTGGATCGAGTGTCCCCCCAAAGACGGGCGATAACAAGTCAGCAGGTGAGCTCCCTCAAACCACGGTCAGCCTCCGCGAGCTTCAAGAGGTCACTGCATCCGATTTAACCTTGACAACGATGCCCCTCGGAGCAGAAGCGAACGATCCTCTTGAAGACAGGCAAAGCAACCTATCTAAAAGACACACAGTCCCTGACTCCTGAAGAAATAGCGGTTACTGTGTGGGTGGTGAGGGAAAGGAAGGCTAAGGACCGTCAAGAAAGACTCGCACTCGCCAATTCCGACGCTTCCCACGCACCTCCAGGAAGCAAAGGAGTTTGATCTCAGGGTAGGACGGACACCCAGACCACTGGCGTGGGATCCGAGCCGCCTAGCTACCCACAGGCAGGCAGGGAAACTCAGAAAGGTGAACGTGTTCATTTCTGATCTGCTATGGGGGATTACAGAGCAGACAGGAGCCGGGGAATGGATGCACGGGGGTCGATCCTGGTCTAGGATCAAGCTTCACTCGCTGTCTCACTGTGTCAGTATCCATGTGTGCTTGAATACGTAACAACAATCCCCTCCAATGTGTGAGACTCCGTGGAACACATTTTAAAAAATTAAAACTTAAAGAAAGAATGGAATTGAACCTCAACCTCACGCCACATGCAAAAATTAACTCAATGTGAATCAAAGGCTTAAATGTAAGAGCTAAACCTGTAAAAGTCATAGAAAGGAAAGCGAAGTGCATTTGTGACCTTGAATTAGGAAATAATTTCTTAAATATGATACCAACAGCGCACACCATCGAAGAATAAATAGATAAATTGGACTTAATCAAAATTAAAAATTTTCATGCTTCCAAGGACACTGTGTGTATGAGAAGATGACCACAGAACCAGGGAAAATATTTGGAAACCGTACACCTGACGAGAGTCGAGCTTCCAGCTGAGTGGAGAGGGACACATCTGTAGTCCCAGTGGCTCAGGAGGCTGAGGCAGGAGGATCGCAAGTTCAAAGCCAGCCTCTGCAACTTAGTGAGGCCCTAAGCATCTTAGAGAGACCCTGTCTCAGAGTAAAAAATAAAAAGGGCTGGGGATGCTGCTCAGTAGAAAATCACCCTGTATTCAGTCCCCAGTACTAAAAAAAATAGTTGGAGGTAAATTTTACAGTATGAAGTTTTTTTGGGGTTTCAATGTAATTTAAAAAAAAAGACGGAAGTGAGAACTGTCATTTATTGCTGGTGGGAGTGGAAATGGTGCAGTCACTGTGGAAATGTTTGGCAGTTCCTCAAAGTCAATGTAGAATTCGGATATGACTCAGCATTCCACTACTAGCTATATATTTAAATGGATCAAATGTATGTACATACAAAAACTTTCACACTATTATTCTTAGGAGACTTATTCATAATAGCTGAAAAGTGGAAATAAACTAAGAGTTCATTAATTGATGAACGGATAAACATTCAGTGGCATATCTATACAATGGAATATTATTCAGTCATGAAAAGGAATAAAGTAGGGATGGATGCTGCAATATATTAATGGACAGAGGTCAGACACCAAAGGCACATATTATATAATTCCATTCATAAGATGATCAGAATAAGGGCCAGGGCAGAGGCTTGGTGGTTAGTGGGTTCGAACCCCAGCACCACATACACAACAAAGTGTCAAAGCAACAAAAGTCACCTGGAAAACTAAATAAAAGTTAATTTTGTCTCTCTCACTGTCCTCTCTTTAAAAAAAGAAAAAAGAAAGAAATGATCCGAATAGGCAAATCCTATGAAAGTAAGACTAGTGGTTGTCAGGATCTGATGGGTGGTGGAATTGGGGATGGGTTTCTTCTGGGGTTGATGGCAGTGTCCTGGAATCAGATTGGGATTATGGATGACTCGTGCTGATGCTGTACTGACTAATTGTATAGCTCAATTTATACATTAGTGGCGATAAAGTGGTGAATTTTATGTTTGTGGATTTTATCTCAATCAAAAAAGGCAGGGGCGCTGGAGAGGTGGCTCAGTGGTTAGAGCACTTGCCTGGCATGGGCAAGGACCCGGGTTTGAACCCCAGCACCACGTACACAACTAAGCGTTGGAGAAACAAAGGCCAGGTGAAAAGTGAATAAAATTGATTCTCTCTTTAAAAAAAAAAATAGGGGGTGGGTTGGGGATTTAGCTCAGTGGAGGAACGCTTGCCTAGCATGCGCAAGGCCCCGAATTTAGTCCTCAGTCCTGAAAAAAAAATTAGGGAGGTGGGAACAAAGAGAGGAAAGAAACAAAGGAAGTTTTCAAATATTTACTGAAATGATGGGGCCTCAACGGCTTTATTCAGGCCTCACCTGCTGTCAAAGACCTGGCCCGCTTGCCCAGGGTGACCAGCTTCCCAGCAGCTGTTTTATTAGACTGGACCCTGAAGAGTGAGGCGGGTAGCACTGGTTTCCCCCTGGTCCTCCCTGGGCACAGGTGCCCCTCCCGGCAAACAGGCAGAGGAGGACGCTTCCATCAGGGTCCCTCTGCAGAGTCCTTAGGGAGCCCATGCTCTCTTGATAGCCCGTCATCTCCCTCCAGCCCCAAGTTTCTTATATCAAAACGCACTCAGCCGGAAGGCTACGAGTGGCATTGTATTTTTTTTTTTTTTTGAGAGAGAGAGAGGATCAATCTTATTTAGTTTTTCATGTGGCCTTTGTTGCTCCAACACTTTGTTATGTACATGGTGCTGGGATTCGAACCCGTGTCCTTGTGCATGCCAGGAAGGCACTGTAACCACTGAGCCACTGCTCCAGCCCAGCATTTGTATTTATGTAGCAACAAGAAACAACTCAGAGCAAGAACCTTCTATTATGCGAGGCCTTTGCAAAATGGTCCTGGAGGGGCTGTGGAGAGACAGGGACACTAGCACACTGTCGGGGGAGCTGCAGACTGGTGCAGCCCCTCTGGAAAGCAGCGTGGAGAATCCTCAAAAAACTAGGGATGAGGGGCTGGAGCGGTGGCTCCGTGGTTATCGCGCTTGCTCGGTATGCGCAAGCATGCGGGTTCAAACCCCAGCACCCATGTACACGGGGGCCACGTGGAAAACTAAATAAAATTGATTCCCCCCCCAAAAAAAAAAACTAGGGATGAACCCATCATACGATCCTGCTATTCCTCGCCTGGGTGTTTTTCCAGGGGATTTAGAATCAGCACATTACAGAGACACAGTGAAATCCATGTTCATAGCTGCTTAATTGACAATAGCTGAAGTATGGAACCAACCCCGATGCTCCTCACTGGATGAATGGATCCAAAAACTGTGGTACATATATACCATGGAATATTATGCAGCAATTAGAAGCAATGATATTGCAGCCTTTGGAGGTAAATGGATGGTGATGGCAGAAATTGTGCTGAGTGAAATCAGCTTAACCCAGAGAATCAAGGGTCGAATGTCTCCACTCATCCGTGGAGACTGGAACTAGACCCTGGCCAGTGAGAAAGGAGGTCAATTCTCATGTTTTAAATCCAGATAGGGTGTAGTGTCACACAACCTCAGGCATCTGTAGAGATGTATTGGGAAGGAGGGGAGGGATAGGGTGGGTAATTGGGGGGCTCCTGGGGGGTAAATCTAATTTTCAGAATTTATATATATATCACATTTTTTCGTTAGAAGCATGTTTGATTGTTCAACAAATAAATTTCATAATTAAAAAAAGGATCATATTCTCACTAATGGAGAAGCAAGATGAAAATATAGAAGGGGGATGGAGAGAATGGACCCAGAGACGCTGGGCGGGCAGCAGCACCATCTTTCCCTCCAGCTCCATCTGCAGCGGGCCTGGAAACACTGACACAGCAACGAGGAAGCCCAGCCGGAAGATTCTCCCTGGAAAAGCGGCTGATCCAGGTCAGGGCAGGAAAAGTAGACGCTGGGACGTCTTTCTGTGCCACAGCACTCGCAGGATCAAAGGGGAGATGTCCACAAGGACACGGGAGCCAGTTCCCAAGAGTGCACCCTGATCTGATCCAGGACAATTGGAGCAGAAATGTGATAGGAGTGGATCGAGTAGAATAGGAACCCGGAAGTCCATAAGTGAGTGAGTTCAGGGTGGAACTGTGTCCCCTATCCTTCCTAAAAAACAAAATCAAAAACAAAAAAAATCCAGAAAACCCTCCAAAACACCACCACCACCAACAAAAAAAAAAACCCAAAAACAAAAAAATAAAAAAATCCATCACCACCAACAAAACAAAAAAGCAAAAGCAAGAAAAAAGGTGTTTAGGAGTCCTGACCCCCCGGCACCTCGGAACGAGGCCGCATTTGAAGACAGGGTCCTGGCAGGTGTTATGAAGTTCAAACGAGGCCATTCATTAGCTGGCCCGCATCCTGGATGTCTGGCGTTCTTACAGAAAGGGGGAAATTGGAGGCAGAGACTGCCACGCTCAAAGGGGAGATGATGGGAAGTCAGAGGGAGAAGATGGTCACCTACATTCAAGGAGGGAGGCCGGGGGCAGAGCCGTCCTCCCAGCCTGGCCTCCGGCGTCCAGGTAACACAGCGGCTGGCTTCGCTCTGCTTGGGCAACGCCAGCAAGCTGACACAGGGAGAGCAGGAAAGCTCTATCTTCCATCGTTGCCAACTAATGAACAGGAGAGGAAGGAAATGGTCCCCGAACGCTAAATTAGCAGGTGAAATTAGGACGACAACTGGGACACTCATGAGGTCTCCAAGGGTCTCCCACAAATTGCTTACTAATTACAAAGAGAAAGTGAGTCGCTCGGTAGTAGAGAAGCTGACAGTATAATTTAAAAAAAGAAAAGTGTCTTCCTTGTGAAGTTTGGAACTGGGTCAAAGGCCAACCCACAGCCCCAGAGAGGGGCAGCAAAGGTGGAGCAGAAAGTTCTAGACCCACACCTGCTGGTTTCTCCCACGCTTCCATTTCTTCATCTAGGAAACGGCGGAGCATGGGGGGGCGCTACCTCTTTCAGGTTGTGAGAATCCAAGGGAATAACGGGGTGAGGGCTTTTGGTAAATTTCAAATCACGGTGCACGCAGCCAGCCCCAAAAGAAGTTCTGAAGCCTTCGACAGCAGAGGTGTGAATGCTGGGGGCAGCGGGGCCTTGCTGGGCCCCTGAAGTTGAACTTCAAGTCTGCCCAACTGACCTGCGAATGCACTTTAAGAAGATATTTGACATGGACGACCATACCAAAAATCTTGGGGTGGTCCTCCGCTTGGTGCTTGGGGCTGGGTGACAGAGAATGCTTCAAGGTCTAGCTTAGGGTACATGAAGCACATAGGTTTTGAAGGTTGAAAATCTCCCTCCTCTGATACAGCTGACAATCACCACCTGTTTTGTTAAAAGGGAAATGTGTTCCCTGGTATGGATAACAAATCCCACAAGCTGGCAGTGTATGGTGGTGCACACATGCAATCCCAGCTACTTGGGAGGCTGAGGCAGGAGGATCTAAATTTGAGGTTAGCCTGGACAACTTAAGGGAGGCTCTGTCTCAAAATAAAATTAAAAAAAAAATGAAGATGGCTGGGGGTGTTGCTCAGTGGCAGAGCGCTTGCCTAGCATGTGCAAAGCCCTGGGTTCAATCCCCAGCACCGCGGAGGAAAAAACAAACCCCACAAATCCCACATGCAGACCCACTAATTGAACTTAACGAAGAGGATTATTCATTCACCCACGAGACTGTGCCAGCAATCCAGCCTCCCTTCGGCGCCTCCCTGCAAGCCCCGCCTGGCTCCTCTGAACTCTTACCCTATCCTCTTACTCTCCCCATTTCACCAGTGAGAAAACTGAGGTTGAAAGTTTCAGTGTCTTCCTGGAGACTCCAGCTACGACGCAGCAGGCTCCTCCCACATCTTCCTGGGAAAGACCCCATGTCCTTGTCATGGTGCCAGGTGGGCGCACTCAATGGGTCTTGTCCGCTCGCTGCCACTGCTGCCACCAGCCTCCTTCAGCTCCCTCCTGGCCTCTGTCCCTGCCTCCTAACACAAGGCGGACAGAACATCGGAAGCAGGTGGAGAGTGTGGGAAGGTACCAGGAGGGTGTTTGAGTCTGGGGTGGGGAACTCAGAGGACCCGGGAATGCCGTGCACAGGGGTGGTCCTGGGAGTTACTTACCTAGAGGTGGCCCAGTGACTTATCGGATCAGGGGTGGCCAGAAGTATGGGAGGGGAGGAGGAGCTTCCAGAGGAGGGACGGGGGACTCCTGGGCATCTTGCAGGGGGCATGGCCCCACGGGGTGGCAGGGGGTGACAGGTGGCAGCTGTGAAGCAGCTTGCCCTTTGGTCCCTGGATGGGAGGACTTCCAAGAGCTTAGGCAGGGGCTGGAGCGGTGGCTCAGTGGATAAGACGCTTGCCTGGCGTGTGCGAGGACGTGGGTTCGAACCCCAGCACCACGTACACAGTGAAGTGTGGTTTTCACACAAGAAAAACTAAATAAAATTGATTCTCTCCCTCTCTCTCTCTCTAAAAGAAAGAAAGAAAGAAGAAAGAAAGAAAGAAAGAAGAAAGAAAGAAAGAAAGCAAAAGAAAGAAAGAAAGAAAGTAAAAGAGCTCAGGCATAGGAGGCGCGGATGTAGCTGAACCCAAGGACACTGCTGGCCTGGCCGCGATGGGGTACTGGGATGGCTGCAGCCCAGAGGCCCGGGAACCCTTCCGTATGTCTCAGCGCCCCTGCTCCATGCCTCCTTGCGTGGGAGGACCAGGAGGAACAGAAGCAGATATCACAAGATCCCGCTCACAGGAAGCAGAAGGAAGGCAATTTTGGTGGGCACAGCCATCGGGAGACAGACCTGACCACCTCCAAGGCGGCGGGAAGCTGGGCTCGTCGCTCTTGGCGGAGATCCATGCAGGCAACAGCCCCCGATGAGGATGTCCCTGCCTTCCCTGGCCATCTGGGATCAGTGAAGGGCCCACTTCAAACTCAGAGTCCACTACAAAAACAAACACATGCACTAGTAATTCCAGCGGCCGAGGCTCTGGAGACAGACGGGGAGCTGGAATCCTTTCCTTCCTGGGCGTCAGGAGGAGCCAAGCGGGAAGGGCCATAGCTCACGTCCCCAGCACCGTGCCCCAGAGCAGTGACTTAACAAGGGACAGTCATTGTTCTTACCAGGCATTTACCAGTACCCAGGGATCTGCAGGGGGGACTAAGGAAGTTTCAGAGGCGGACAGGAAGAAGACCCCAGGTGGAAAAGGTGCCAGGGCTTTCCAGAGCACGGCAGAGCGCAGCCTGGTGAACGCAGCGTGTGGCTGTGTTTCTGGAAGTGATGGACGGAAGGAGGTGAGGTTGGAAGGCTGGGGCAGGGAGAGGGATGTCGATCCCAAAGTGTGTTTCCTGCCCTGAAAGCGTGTCATTGCTTAGAGCTCTCAGGTCTAAAGGTACCAAGGCCAGTGCTGGTGAGCAGACACCTTGATGGGTCTCGGTTCCCAGCCAGCAAGGGGGGACAGCGTCATGCTGGGAAGCGTCTGATGGCGCGTTCTGCGGGGAGGGCTGCATCTGGCAGCATTCGCCAATTTCCAAGGTGTCAATATTTCCACCGTGATCTGAAGCTACTAAGCTGATGTTCTTGAAGTGGAGTTGGCAGACGTGGGTGGTCAGCTCGCTCAGATCCGTGAGAGCTGGCTTTGGTGTACCACAGGGTGGGGCCAGGGTGAGGTCGTGGCCAGTAAGTCCTGGGAGACCCGTGGAGGGAAAAGAGTGGTGTTCAGAGGGACGCAGGTGGGCGCAGGCGGCAGGATGGGCTCTGAGCGCGGTAAGGAGACCTCCCTGGTGCTCCATGGCTGGGGAAGCTGCGTCCGGAGAAGGCAGAGAGTTCCGGAACAGAAGGGGACAGGATCCCCAACCACCCTGCTTCCCTGTCCTGCCCTGAGTCTAGGACTCGTCCTTCTATTTGACAAAATTGCCCCTGCTTAGAGGCCGAGGAAGCTCCAAATTCTGCTGATCCACAAAATCAGCACAGAAAGGAGAAGTGAAAGGAGTTCCTTCCTGAAGGACCCACGCAGCTGGATTCCTTCCCTAAGACGGAGAAACCTGAAGCAGGGGCCACCTTTTCCAGAGGCCCAGCCCCTTCTCTGGGCAGCCCATGGGCATCGAGAGTCTGCATCTGGTGACAGACACACTCTGCTCAGTTGCTCGACCCCCCAAACCCTGGGGATCACCTGGAATAGTCAGGAATCTCCCATGGCAGGGAGGCCCTGTGCAGAGGATAAGGGCAGGAGCGGAGCCCACGCCGGCCTCGCCTCGCTAGGAGGCTGTGAGTTTGGGCCTCCAGTTTCTGCCTCCGTGCGCTGGCCCTGATGGCATCTGCTTCCCCTGAACTTGTGAGAGGGAGTCACAAACGCGACCCTGGAAGCCAGCTCCTGTCCCTCACTCAGCAGCCCTGACCACAAAGGAAGTTGCTCAGGGAGCTGGCTGATCTGTTAGCCAGAAAGTCCGGGAGCCCGGGGAAGGTGGGAGGCAGCAGGGCAGATAATGTCACGGAGCAGGGACACCGAAGATTCCCAGCACCAGACTCCGTAATGTGACCATGAATCACTTCTGCCTTCAGGAGGCTCCTTGCACACAAGGAGGTCCACTGTGCTCCTCCTTCCAACCAGAACATCAAGGCAACGCCTAGCGATCCCTGCCTCCCCCAGGCCACCGCACACAATGACTCTCAGGAATGGCTTGCATGTAACCGTAAGGCACCAAATAACATACGTATGTAGATAGATATACTGCGGGGACGGCTTGTTTCACCAGGAGTGGTAGCACACACCTGTAACCCCAGCGACTCGGAGGCTGGGGCAGGAGGACCTCAAGTTCAAGGCCAGCCTCAGCAATTCAGGGAGACCCTGTCTCAAAAGATAAAAATAAAATCTTTTGGGGATATAGCTCAGTGGTAGTGCACACCTAGACTCAACACGCAGGGCCACAGACACACACACACACACACACACACACACACATGGCTCATTGTAAGGAGTGATCTTACGGATACAGTTTCCTGGACTATGACAATTCCAATGGCTCCATATATTAAAAAAATAATAATAAGTATTAAGGACAATGATTTCCAACCACAATGGAATTAAATTAAAATCAGTAATAATAATGTATCTAGGAAAAATTGAGAACCTAACACATTTCTAAATAATCCATGGATTAAAGGAGGAGATACAAGAAAAATCACAAAAGATTTTGAATTGAATGATGATGAAAACACAGGAAACTGCTATGCAAGTTATCATGCACCAATAAAAATATGAAAAAAGAAAATGCAAGAGATGAAAAGTTGGGTGTTATGTGCGTATTTTACCTCCAAGACCACAAAAAAATTATGGAACTCAGCTAATCTAATGCTTGGAGGGACGTGCATAGCTCTTAACGCCCGTGTTAGGAGACAGCGCTGTAATAAATGAAATCAAACACGTGGTCGGGTGTGGGTGAGCAAGGCAGGAAGTTTACTTGGAGTAAAAGAATGCGCCCCCCAGCAAGGAAATGAGGGGTCCTTAACTCCGACCTGAGGACACCGCCTTTCCCTCTAAGTGGAGGAGCTCGGGTCCCAGTCTGCGCGTTTGGCTGTGATCAGGTGGAGGTGGTGCAGAGAGGGCGCAGGCGGCACTGGGAGAGGGTGGACGTGGGGGTCCCCGCACATGTGCTGAGGGTCCCAGTGATTCAGCCAAGTTCACCCAAAGAGGATGGGTGGGTACCTAGGGGTCCTTGGAGAGAGGTGGGCGCACACAGGTGAGGGAGTCACTATCTTCAAGGAGGAGGGGGATCTCAAGGGGAGGGAGTGGGGTGCACCTTACACCACGCACAGGAAGGGGTCTGAAATCAAGGACTGAGAGTCCGTATTTAGAAGCTGGAAGAACACCAGGCTCAACCCAAAGCAAGTGGAAGCAGGGAGCTAATACATAAGAGCAAAATCCACCAAGTAAAAAACGGAGAGAGAATTAATAAAGATGAAAAGTGGATATTTGAAATCTTAGTAAAATTAATAAATTCCTAACCTGATAGATAAAGAAGAAAGTAGAGTTCTCATTACAGATTTTATAGACATGGAGAAGATAAGGGAAATAATCAATGCTCAAAGAATGAATTATAAGGGAAATCAGAGATTGTTTTGAGATGAACAGAAATAGATATACACTATACTAAAATGTATACAATGTAGCTAACGCAGTGCTTACAGGGAAATTTATTATACTTATCTACATTTAAAAGGAAATTTAAGCGAGGTCTGGTGGGGCACACCTGTGATCCCGGTGATTCAGGAGGCTGAGGCAGGAGGATTGCAAGATCAAAGCCAGCCTCAGCAACTTAGTGAGGCCCTAAGCAACTTAGTGAGACCCTGTGTCAAAATAAAAATAAGAAGGGCTAAGGATGTGGCTCAGTGGTTAAGCACCCATGGGTTCAATCTCCAGCATCCCCTAAACACACCAAAAAAATGAAGAAGAAGAAGAAGAAGGTCTGATCTCCAACCAATAAGCTGATATTCAACCTCAAGTACCTAGGAAAAAGATGAGCAAATTAAACCCCGAGCAAGTTGAAGAAAGCAAGGAATGATTAAAGCAGAGATTAATGAAAAGAGAACAGAAACACAGTAAAGAAAATCAATTCAACCAAAATTTGACAAACTTTTAGCTAGACGACCAAGAAAAAAAAAAAGGATCAGTGAAACAGAATGAAACGGGAGACAGAACTACTAACTTCACAGAAATACAAAACTCCTAAGGGGCTCCAGGGTGTAATTGGGAACCAGCAAAGTGGATGACGTGGGTGAAACCAATAAATTGCTTGACCCACGAAAACCACTCCAGTGGACCCAAGAGTCGCCCGACCTGTTGTGTGTCTACCACAAGCGTAGACATTGCACTAATGGTCAGTGGCCACCCACAAGGAGGAGCCCAGGCCCCCAGGGCTTCCCTGGGGAACTCTACCAAATATTTAAAGCACAATTCACACCGAACCTTTCCAAATCCTTCCAAAAAATGGAAGAGGCCTGAACCCCTCCCAACTCATTCTGAGGCTAGTATTACCCTGGTACCAAAAACAGACCCAGGGGACTGGAGCGGTGGCTCAGTGGTTACAGCTCTCGCTTGGCATATGCCAGGACCCGGATTCAAATCCCAGCACCACATACACAGCTAAGTGTTGGAAAAACAAAGGCCAGACGGAAAAATAAATAAAACTGATACTATTTTTCTCTCTTTCACACTCTCTTTCCCTAGCTCTTAAAAAAAATAATGAAGTAACTAGTTGGGTGCAGTGGTGCACACCTGTAATCCCAGTGACTCAGGAGGCTGAGGCAGGAGGATCAAAAGTTCAAGGCCAGCCTCCGAAATTTAGTAAGACCCTAAGAAGCTCAGTGAGACCCTGCTTAAAAAATAAAAGGGAGGGGCTGGAGCAGTGGCTCAGCTGTTGGAATGTTTGCCTGGCATGTGAGAGGATCTTGGTTCAAACCCCAGCACCATGTACACAGCTAAGTGTTCTGAAAACAAAGGCCAGATGAACAACTAAATAAAATATATAAAATTAAACAATAAATAAAATTGCTTCTCTCTTTCTCTCTCCCTCCCTCTTTCTTTAAAAAAAATAAATAAGTACGAATAAAAAGCTTTGGGGATGTGGTTCAGTGGTCAAGTGCTCCTGGTTTCAATCCGCAGTACCAAAAAATAATAATAATAATAATAAAGTGTCCTAAAAAGAATGAAATAATTAAGAGGTGAAAAAAATCATGTACTGAAAACTACAAGTCATTGTTGAAGGAAATTAAAGACAACATCAATTAAAGGAAAAACATCCCACGTCCACGGCTGGAAGATTTAATATTATTAAGATGGAAATAACTTTCCAAAGTGATTTACAGATTCAACACAAACGTTAGCAGAATATGAAGTTTCTGGTTTCTTTGCAGAAATGGACAAGCTGACTCTAAAATTTGTATGGAAATTCGAAGGAACTAGAATATCTAAAACAATCCTGAAAAAGAAGAACAAAGTTGGAACTCACATTTCCTGATTTCAAAACGTGCTTCAAAACTACAGTCATCAAGATGGTGGATACTGCCACAGATAAACGGAATAGAGCAGGTCTAGGTACAGACCCTCACGTTTCCCCTCAGGTGACTTCTGGCAAAGGTGTCAAGGCCCTTCACACGCAAAAGAAAGAAAGTTAACCTCTACCACACACCATATGCGAAGGTTAACTCAACGTGGATCAAATACTCACACGCAAGAGCTGAAACTATAATAAACACAGGAAAGAAACAGGAAGAAATCTTCGTGAGTTTGAATTTGGGAATGTGTTCTTAGACAAAAACATGAGCAACCAAAGGGAAAAAAATACATATAAATTTCATTTTATTAGCTGGGTGAGGTGTCACATACCTGTAATTCCAGTGACTCAGGAGGCTGAGGCAGGAGGATCGCAAGTCGGAGACCAGCCTTAGCCACTCAGCAAGGCCCTAAGTAACTTAAATGAGTCCTATCTCAAAAATAAATAAATAAATAAAAAGGGATGGGGATGTAACTCAGTGGAAAGTGCCCTTGGGTTCAATCCTGGTACCAAAATAATAATGATAATAATAAAATTTTAGAATTTTGGCAAGTTAGCAAATCATTTTGGAAAGCAGTACAGGGATTCTTCAGAAGGCTGGGAATGGACCCACCATGTGACCCAGCTGTCCCATTCCTTGGCAATTTATCCAGAAGAACTAAAATACAGCATATTGTAGTGACACATGAATTCCCATGTTTATAGCAGCAAAATTCATAATAATGAGGTTATGGAACCAGCCTAGGTGTCCCT